>JARHVA010000069.1:3590000-3620000 GCA_037957365.1 Torreya grandis
AGGCATTGGGATCCAGGTAGAAGAAGGATGTTGTGCATAACCTCAAAGACATATCATTTGTAACTTTTAAGGAAAGTTTTTTACTTGTTCCTTAGTAGTATGATGTAGGAACATCACTACCCAATGTACATATTAGTTTGATTTGCATGTCTAGAGTCTTTTACCAAGTTGTTGTAGTCATCATGAGTCTATAGGAATTAATTTTAGGTTTTAGGTCCCTATCAATTTTGAATTAGGGTAGTATTAAAATTTTCCCACCAAAACTTTGGTTTTAATTTTCAAAATGTTCTTGAGTAGTTTAGAAGGTCTCAATATCTTATACGAGGTATGAATGTTAAATTTTTGTTGGTTGGGTTATATTAAAGAGTTAAGAGTTTTTTAATCCCCACTTGACTCACATGATGAGTCAATTGGTGACTGGGCTTGTAGTTATGTAGTTTTGTACTTCTTAATATACAAAGGGTAGTTTGAAATTAGTTATATATTCTTGAAGTATTTTTTGAATAGATAGTGTGTTGGAGTATGAATCATTAAATGTATGAGATAATGGAGGGGTTGGAGTTAAATGTGTAAAATAAATAAACCCCCAAGAATATGAATGCATATTACTTTGCTTGAATGAGATTCTGTTGGTAGACTTTATAATTCATGTATATGCAATAAGAATGAATGTGCACATAGTCTATATAAGGAGAAATGTATAAGAACATGTTTTTTGACATCCTAATAATGTTGGTGAGTTGATTTCATTGCATGTTTGAAGTTATTATAATCATTGAATTTGTTTTTCCATGTGTTTGTTAGAGGAACTCAAAATAGACCCATGTGTTGCTAAAATTTTATGTTGAAAGACTGACTATAAGACCTAACAGGGTTGTGAATGAAGTAAGTTATATTTCCAACATTATTTATTGACTAGTTTTTATTAGTTTAAAGGTCATGAACTGACTATATAAGTTTCATAAAAGAATATACGTAGAATTGTAGTTCACTATATACTAAATCATAATCCATGCAAAATCAAAGGTAAGTTTGAAACAAAGGCTTTGGGGATCATCATAGGGATAGAGATAGAAATATGTAAATAGTATAAACTCTAAGAAATTTTTGAAATGTTTGGATGGCTATTTGAAAGCCTATAGGCATAGTATATTCTTGACAAATGTTTACATACCTCTATTTTTTTGTGTCTGAGTCCAAAGTCAAAGGAAAGCCTATGAGAAAGGAGGAGACAAGGTGCATTAAAGAGATTGAGTGAATGAATAAGGTGTAGGGGAAATTCAAAGACCTAGACTAATGGATATATTTTCATGAAAATCTTTGTGAATTTGAAACCATTAACTTTCCCCTGATAGTTATATGCAGTCTTATAGACATTATATTCATAAATACAATTAATGGATTTCATTAATGTATAAAACATGAATAGATGGGTTGATACATGGTTTCATGAATTCAAAAAGATGGGTAGAGAGGGTTCAAACATTGACCAAGCTTCATAGTCATTTGAAAACCATTATAAAGTCCAAAACCTTAAATTAAACCCTCTCAAGTCACTCAAAATGAAGGAAACCCTGTCTTAGGGTTTTGAGAATAAAATGCTTATAATAAAATATTCCATCAATAGAAAAGGCTAAAAATGATATTAGTTGCCTGAAGGTGTTTAATAAATAATTTGAATATTTTTAAGTTGTTACCATATAGGCTCATATGTATATAATAAATTGAATGTGTATGGGTACAAAAGAGGCCTAATAGGCCTAATCCAAGGGCTAAAAGAAGTTGTAAATTTGGTCAAACGAAGGTGATAATCCAATAAATTTTGCAAATTTATAAAATTCCTTGGAGGGTACTTGGATCAAGATCTAGTTTCTCCTCATGCAATTATACATAACCATACTAGTTGAAAATAACCAAAAAAAGGCTACAAGATTAGTTTGATGAGAGGTAAGCAATTGTCAAGGGTAAGACAATAATAAATAAGGGGTTGGTGAATGAGTTAAGGATTATAAGGAGATTATACAAAGATAGTATAGGTTACTAATAATAATCAGAGAGGATAGATAAATATTGATCTTTAAAGGAGTCATGAACATATGAAGCAAGTATAACCAATAACCAAGGAAGGAAGGACTATTTGAGAAGTAAGGTGTTGAGATGGACTAAGATGGTGATAGACGAAATGAATGAATTTATAGACATTAAAATATGATGGGAGTTAAATAATATAACAAGGTGTATATATTAAATAGAACTTATATAACATAGTGATGAGTAAGTGCAAGTGACAAGTACAAGTCAAACCAAGATATCAGAGCTAAGAGAGAAATTGGAAGAGGTGAGGAAGATGTATTTTCTTATTTTTTTCTATCATAGACTAGATTGAATTATCCCTATGCATCATATGATATCAGATATTGAATGGTCTAGTTGAGGTATGTTTGAGTTTTGTTGATTTAGTTTGTACATTGTGATTACAATTATTGAGTTACTATGTTGAAAGATTGCATAAAGGTAGTTATGAGATGGCTATTAAGAATGCAGGAATAAGGTGAAGAGGCTATAGGTGTATGTGAAAGGAGAGGAAAAAGTATAAGATAAATAAAGTGAGATGTGTAAAATCCTTTAACCAAGAAGGATTAGAGAGAAAGAGAGCTAATGACAAATCAAGGAGAGAAGCTCAAAAGTGAGATTCAAGAGAATCCTATTGAAAGGACAAGAGAAGAATATAAGAGTCCTAAGTGAGGACAAGAGAGAAATTGAATCCAAGAGAGAGAGAGAGAGAGAGCGTAAAGTGAGAGACCAAGTGAATGGTCAAGAGGACAAGATGGAAGACTTGTCAAGAAGAGAAGAAATAGTAAATATGATGAAGGGATTGATGTGTGAAGAGTGCCACAAGAAGAAGATACACAAGAACAAGATGGAAGCAAAGTAAAGATGGTTAGAGAGAGAGAAAGAGATAACTTAGATGAAAGAGGTAATGGAAAGGATAGATAAGACATTATAATAGTTGAGACTAAGATTTAGTGTTTGCATAAATAATAAGGTGAGATGGCCTCTCAAGTAATTGATGGAGAAGAGAAGAAAACAAAGGATGAATAAGTTAGCAAAGTAGCCTAGAAAGAGAAGTGAAGGGGAAAAAAGTCATGTAATGATTATAACTAATGATTTTTTTGAATGCTTGAATATAGATGAAGGTTTTCATGAAGGATTGAAGCATGAGTAACATGTTAGTGAAGAATAAATTGATTGGATAGCTGAGTATGAGGAAATAATATTGTATTACCCTAAAGAAGGTGATCCAATGGATGATGAAGAATAAGAAATGAATGAGGTTTTAGCATAACCATGCCTCATGATGAGTTAGAATGAAGAAGGTTTCAGCCAAGAGAGATCGGAGGAGAGAAAAAAAGTACAAGGTATACATTTCAATGTCACTTTTGATGAGTGTGTTAATGAGAACATTTCTAAGATGATTTTTATGGGATTACTTTGAAACTAATGAGCATGTTGGTGGAATATAATTAAGGTAAAATAGTACCAAATGCAGTGTTTAACACACATGAAGTGGCAACAAGAGGAAATGAAGAAGAAGCACAAGTTGGAGTGCTTGACAAGACTAAGTTGTAGCAAGTTAGAGTGTTTTGTTGGGAACCAATAGAAGATCAAAGTGATGTGGATAAGTGTACAATAGAATAATGTAAGTTATATTAACAAATAATGGAAGAATCTAATGATATAAGTCTCATAAAAGATAATGAGAGCATCATGATAGCTAAGTTGGAATTGGAGATAATATTGAGCCAAGAGGAAGAAAAGTTGGAAATGAAGGAACAAGGAGAACTCCAAAAGAGCAAGTAAGAAGTGATTTTTATTGACATGTTTGCTTCATGTGTAAGTCATTAGAGGAAAGATAATGAATAGTAGTTACCACTGATTGAGAAGATGCAAAATAAGATGAAAAGAAAGAGGAAGAATAAGAGAGAAGTGAATAATAAAGGAGCCATAACAAATATGAGAAAGAATCCAAGAGGAATAAGAGTCTCAAATAAACCTTGGGATCTAGGTGGAAGAAGGATGTTGTGAATAACCTCGAAGACATATCATTTATAACTTTTAGGGAAAGTTTTTTGTTTGTTCTTCGGTAGTATTATGTAGGAGCTCACTACCCAGTGTACATACTAGTCTAATTTTCATGTATAGAGTCTTTTGGAAAGATTTTTTAGTCATCCTGAGTCTATAGGAATCAATTTTAGGTTATATTCCTTGTCAATTTTGAATTTGGTAAGTATTGGCATTTTCTTGCTAAAACTTTGGTTTGAATTTTCAAAATGTTCTTGAGTACTTTAGGAGGTCTTAATATTATTTAAGAGGTATCAATATTGAATTTTGGGTGGTTAGGTTCTAGTAAAGAGTTAAGAATGTTTTAATCCCCACTTGACTCACATGATCAGTCATATTGGTGAAAGGGCTTGTAGTTATGTAATTTTATACTTCTCAACGTACAAAGGGTAGATTGAAATTATTTATAGATTCTTGAAGTCTTTTTTGAATAGATAGTGTGTTGGAGTAATTATAATTCAATGTATGAGAGAATGGAGGGGATTTATTTGAAGGTGTAAAATAAAGAAAGCCCCAAGAATATGAATGCACATTATTTTGCTTGAAAGAGATTCTATTGTTAGACATTGTAGTTCCTGTATATGTAATAAGAATGAATATGCACACAATGTATATAATGAGAACTATTTAATAACATGTTTGTTGACATCATGAGAACATTGGTGAGTGTATTTCCTTTCATGTTTGATGTTCTTACAATCCATGAAGTTATTTTTCCATGTGTTTGTTAGAGGAACTTAAAATAAACCCCTATGTTTCTAAACTTTTATGTGTTGAAAGACTGACTGTAAGACCTAGTAGCGCTATGAATGAAGTAATTTGTAATGCCAACATTTTATATTGACTATTTGTTATTAGCTTGAGGATCTTGAACTGACTATCTAAGTTTCATAAAAGAATATACTCAAAATTTTAGTTCACTATATACTAATTCACAATCCATGGAGAACCAAAAGTAAGTTTGAAACAAAGGTTGTGGGGATCATCATAGGGAAAGAGGTAGGAGTATGGACCCATTATAAAATATAAAAAATTATCACAATGTTTGGCTAGCAATTTGAAATCCTGTAGGCATAGTAAATTATTGATAAATGCTTATGGACATATAATTTTCTGTATCTAAGTCTACAGTCAAATGAAAGCCTATGAGAAAGGAAGACAAAAGGTGTATTATAGAAATTAAGTGAGTGAATAAGGTGCAGGGGAACTTTATAGACTTATACTAATGGTTATAGTTACATGAAACTCATTATGAAGTTAAAACCATCAACTTTCCCTTAATAGTTATATGTAGTCTTGTAGACATTGTATTCTTAGACATAGTGAACAAATTTCATTGTTGTAGAAAATGTGAATATAGGGGTTAATACATGGTTTCATGAATTGGACAAGATGTGTAGATGGGGGTAGACATTGAATAAGCTTCACAGTCATTTGAAAACCATTATAAATTCCAAAACATTAAACTAAACCCTCTTGGGTCACTCAAAATGTAAGAAACCCTATTTTAGGGTTTTCAGAAGAAAATCCTTATCATAAAAGATTCCACCAATGAAAAAGGCTAAAGTTTTTATATTAATTGACTAAAGGTGTTTACTAAATATTTTAACTAGTTTCAAGTTGTTATCATACATGATCTTACATGTATAACTAACTGAATGTGTATGGGTATTATTGTCACTTGAACTCAAACATATGTTGATTGTGAGCACACTCTACAGACAAGGCAGTGAACAAAGAAATTGAACCATTTGCCTTGAAGAGTATGTTGATTTGATCTTTCACAAGTTAATTCAATGAAATAAATTTGAAAACATGAGTCCAAGCACATTAAAACACTTCATGAAACATCTCCCATGTTATAAAACTTAGGTTACCCATCCATGACTGCAATCTTGAAAAACAACACAATTTAGAATTCTCCTTCAAGGCCATTGAGAGAAGAAGTGTTGGGTATTTGAAAAATAATGGGGAGGGCCTATTACAACTTTAAAACTATTATTAAAACTCACATAGTTCCATTGGTTTATGAAAACAAGAAATAGATGCACAACCATACCCCTCTTAAATGCAATTTCATAAAAAGCTACCTAGAGTGTAATTGATTGTTCATGAAAGAAGAGCCAAAAATATAAGAGTTATTGTTATGGATTTGAATTTCACTTATATTACTATCCATTTGTATAAAAATTCTTCTTGAATCCACTTGTACAGTTCATAACAAGTGTTTTAAACTACTTTTCTTATGATTGCCAAGTAAAAATGGAGGAAAATAAGATATAAATGAAAAAAATAATGAAATGTATATAATAAAAAATTGGGAATGACCTATGTGGAGGTGAAGAGTCACACCACCACATTTTTAGCTACAAGGGAACTTGAGAAGTCTATATAAGTGTTAGAAATGACCTATTTTTAAGAAAAACTACAATTTGATTGATGAAACTGACTTGTAACTACCACTTGAATAAATCCTAACATTATTTGACCTTATAAACATTATCATCCACCTTGGTGACAAATATACCCTCTTATAAGTCTGTACAAGTCAATTAATAGGCCAAAATGTGACCAAAAGGCCACCTTTTGCACATGAGACATAACAAATGACCAATTTATGACTTATAAGCACATTGAAACATGATAAATACCATATTAGGACAATTTTACACAAAATTATCCTTTGACAAAGTTTTACCATGGCTTGACCATTTTTGACTTTGGTTGACTAGGCTATTTAAAGGAAGATGAGCTTCAAAAAAGACTAGGGGAAGGATAAGTGAGATAATAGATGACCATGACACCCTATAGGACACATGAAAACCTTATTAATTTTTTTAAAATATTAAGAGTTGACATAATTTTACTAGAAGTCAAATTTGGTCAACAATTTGGTAACTCCTAGGGGTAATATGCTTGCCTATGTTAAGGACTAGTAGCCTTTTCCTATCCACTGGGTAAGGGAGTTAGAATACACTTGGAAATAGCAGGACCAGACCCTAAATTAACCAAAAAAGTTATTAATACTACTTGAAAACACACAAATTGAAATAACAACACACAAAATACCTAACAAAACACAAAACAAGGAGACACATGTGCTACTAAGCACTTAGGGAAAGCAAGGCACAACCGAAAGCAAACTAATATGTACATCTAACCTGATATGTTTTTCCCTCTCCTAGATCAAATAGGAATCTTCTTATGTCTCCTTCATGACAAGCAACCTCATGGTGGTAACCAAGTAGTTTGTTGGAGTGATAACTTGGTGACCCACCATTCTTATTTGCCACCTTGATTGGCATGTATTCCAATGTATCAGATTTAAACATATATTTAACATTCACGTATCCATATTTCTCTTTGAGACATGTTTCATGCTGGTTCTTCATTATAGTGTAGTCCATAAATGCATTAATGGTTGCAATTTTATCATCATAGGGTTCATTTGGCCCATGGCTCTCTTGATATGTATCATGGACCAACTCATCCTTTTCTATCTCTTTGAGGAGATTTTCAAACTGATCTCTAGCTATCATGACTCTCTTGAGGAAGGGTAGCTGGTATGATGTTTAAATTGAGATAAAATTCCTCTAGTTCATCCCAAAAATCATCACTTTCTTGTTTCAAATCTCCTTCTTCAATACTTTTATCACACCGACTTGATTACTCTCCTTCTTACTCAAAAACAAGGGTCTCTAACTGCTCAATAATATACTCTTGAGCCTCATCCAAATCATTTCACATGGCTTGTTCCCTATCTTCATCAAAGCAAGAGGAAAATTCATCAAACAAAGGGGAAGGGAGCTCACCATGCTTTCATTATCCATCATCCAACATTGACATGTTAAGTTTGTCAATCTCATCTTCATATTCTTGGAACATTTGCATGTATGTGTGACCTATGTCTTCTCCTTGAACCATACCACCTTCAAGAGTCACTTATTCAACCTTAGTCTCATGAAACCCTCCTTAAACAACCACTTATTGATATATGATTTGAATATGTTCTCCATCTTTGATGATGCCTTCAAATGGAGTGTCTATGATGATCTCATCCTCATTGTCACTAATGAGAGCCTCTTGATCAGCCATAAATTATATTCACTCTTATTTACTTACCTTTCTCAAAATAGGTTCCTCCTTAATAAAGAATGAAGTGGAGGGTTGATGGATAAGTTCATGGATTTGAAATGAAGGAGCTAATATATGAAAGGTTGTGGAAGGTGAAGGAAATGAAGATGGAGTGTGGGATGAAGGAGAGGACTTATGAATGGGCTTTGAAAAGATAAAATCACTAGTTAGCTCATATGGAAGTTCACTCTTGGGCTGGTTGGAAGGAATATCATTTACATGAGTAGGAATCTCAATTTTCAAATGATGTCCTTATGTATAGTTCATGGGAACTTCCTCTTTCACATGACAAGATTGATAGGAATATATTTGAGGATGATAGGCATCAACATATGAAGGGTAGGGATCAAATTAGGGCTATTATAAAGGAATTCCTTGGTAACCATTCTCATAAGAATATACAACATCTTAATGATGAATATAAAGGGAAGAAAAGGAAGGATTATAGGATTGACAAAGGTGATATTGGAGTTGATAAGGTCATAATGGGCTTGATCATATTGAAGAGGAAGAGGAAAATATTGCAATGTTTCACCAACTTGTAGAGGGAAAAACTCAACATCAAGATCAACCATGAAAGCTTCATTTACAAACCAAGACAAAAAAATCTATGAACAACCTTCAAATGAAATACTTGGCTACTAAACCATCTGATTCAACTTTGGAGTCACCATTAGTGCTTGGAAAAGTGACTCCTAAGGCTGATGTATTGAAGTAAAACACCCAAAATCATCCAACTCTCAAAACAAGAGTCCCACTGAGTATGCCAAAAATAATTGACACTTAAACTCAAGCATAAGATGAATATGAGCACACTCTGTAGACAAGGTAGTGAACAAAGAAATTGAACCATTTGACTTAAATAGTATGTTTATTTGATCTTTCAAAAGGTAATTCAATGAAATAATTTTAAAACATGAGTCCAAGCACATTAAAACACTTCATGGAGCATCTCTCATGTTACAATCTCAAGTTACCCATCCATGATTGCAATATTGAAAAATAACACAATTTAGAATTCTCCTTTAAGGGCATTGAGAGAGTAAGTGTTGGGTGTTGGAAACATCATGGGGAGGGCCTATTCCAACTTGAAAACCCTTTATCAAACTCACATAGATCCATTGATTTATGAAAACAAGAAATAGATGCACAACCATACCCCTCTTGAATGCAACTTCATAAAAATCTACCTGGAGTGTAATTGATTGTTCATGAAAGAGGAGCCACTAATCTAAGATTTATTGTTATGGATGTGAATTTCACTCAAAATACTATCGACTTGTATAAATAGTCTTCCTAACTCAACTTGTATGATCTATAACAAGTGTTTGAAACTGCTCCTCTTAAGCTTGCCAAGTGAAAATGATGGAAAAGAAGATAGAAATGAAATTTTTTATGCAATGTTTGCAATCCAAACATGTAAATGACCTATGGGTGAAGAGTCACACCACCACATTTTTAGCTATAAGGAAACTTGATAAGTATGTACAAGTGTTAGAAATGGCCTATTTTTAAGGAAAAACTACCATTGATGAAACTAACTTATAACTACTAATTGACTAAATCCTAACATTATTTGACCTTATCCATGTTCTCATCCACCTTGGTGATAAATATGCCCTCTTGAAAGTCTGTACAAGTTAATTAATGGGGCAAAATGTGACCAAAAGGCCCCCTGTTGCACATGAGACATAAAAAATGACCAATTTATGAATTGTAAACACATTGAAATATGATAAACACCATATTAGGAAAATTTGACACAAAATAATCATTTTACAAAGTTTGACCAAGGCTTGACCATGTTTGACTTTGGTTAACTAGGCCATTTCAAGGAAGATGAGCTTCAAAAAAGACTAGGGGAAGGATAAGTGAGATAATAGACCAACATGACACCCTATTAGACACATTGAAACCTTATTCAAAAGTTTAAAATAGTAGGGATTTAACTCATTTGAATTGAAGTCAAATTTGGTCAATAGGTATAAAAGAGGCCTAATATTCCTAATCTGAAGGCTAAAAGAAGTTAGAAAGTGGTCAAATGAAGGTGATAATCTAATAAATTTTGTATATTTTTAAAAGGCATTAGAGGGTACTTGGATCAATATCTATTTTCTCATCATGAAATTTTATGGAACCATACTAGTTGAAAATAACCAAAAAAGAATATAAGGTTAGTTTGATGAGAGGTAAGCATTTGTCAAGGGTAAGACAAGAATAGTTGAGGGGTTGGAAAATGAGTTAAAGAGTCTAAAGAGATTATACAGAGCTAGTCTAGGTTACTAAGAACCATTAAATAAGATATATAATTCTTAATTCTTGAAGGAGTCATGAGCATATGAAGCAAGTATATCCAATAACCAAGGAAGGAAGGACTATTTGAGAACTAAGGTGTTGAGATGGACTAAGATGGTGATAGACTGTATGAATTAAGTTATAGACATTAAAATTTGAAGGGAATCAAATAAGATAACAAGGTGTATATATTAAATATAACTTGTATAACTTAGTGATGAGTAAGTGAAAATGATAGGTACAAGTCAAACCATGATATCAAAGCTAATAGAGATACTTGGTAGAGGTAAGAAGATGTATGTTCTTATTTTTATCCATCATAGACTAAATTAAATTAGCCCTCTGCATCAATGATGTGTCCATTATCCATGATTTCATTGATCTATTCATTCTATATAAATAGTATGTTTTATAAACAGTTTTGAGGTATAGGTAGTTAAGGGATCAAATCAAGAGTATTGTTTAATGTACAGTATGTAATAACTTATTTTGGTGATTGGAATATATCCTTATATTCATCTATTTTATGGTTCAATTATTTTGACTTTTTTATTTTTGGGTAAACCACACTATGACATGGTGACATAAGGATGTTATTATATTTAATTCTTACCATCAAGGGCATAATTATTACTAAAATTGACAATATTATTGTACTTCATGGCACTAATGACTGAAATTTTATGAAGTAACTATGATATATGGTATTTTAGATCATGATAATCTATCATAATATTTCAAGGATTTACTTCATAGACTACATTTCAATGGTAAATATATGGTTGACCACATGTAAAACATCACACACCTCTAATGGTGAGATGTCACAAAGAATTGCATCTTTAAAAAGTATGATTTTGTACACCAAGTGACACTACTAAGTGATCCATTTCTCAAGGCCTACACTAGACCATACACTAGCATATGGTTATGGATGATGTTTACATTTCAATTTTAATTTTTGAAAATATGCTTTAGGATAAATTAAATTTTTCTAACTTACATTGGAAATAATGAAGTGTATTGGCTCACCATTGATCTACATTTGTTAATAAAATAATATTTTTTATTCATATAATTTGTTTTTGGGGGAATTAAACATATTTTTAGTATGACCATATCATTGGGTTCATAATATATTATCTACTTACCTTTTTTATAGTGTTAGATAAGTTGTACCTACTTATCGATATGTGAAAGTAGAGAGCTCATAGTGTGACACTCTTCATTGGATTGAATATTGAATTTATGAATTAAGCACCACTTTCCAATCTTGGATTACTTTTTCTAATCATTTGAAAATTATTTTTGATTCTATGGTATGATGACTCAATCAATAGACATACAAATATAAGGCCTTCAATATAATTATTCAAATCATAAAATGTGCTCATGTGGAAAGTAATTGATTGGATTCAGGAAATCCCATAGCTTGGTGATCTTCATGTATTTACTACCCATTTTTGGTGCTATGGTGGTTTTAATTTCTTCTCTTTTTCTGGTAGATTCTCAAATTTAAATTGCATCATTTATAATATGCCCATATTTTTTCATAGGTGTTAAATATTTGTGTTTCAAATGTGCCTCCACATCATTTTGATCATTATTTATTATATTTTATGCTAACACTCTACTCTCCAATTGTATCTCCTAAAATTTTTACACCTAAACAAAATACCACCATCAAATATTGGATGGAGTGATTAAGGATGAGGAGGGATGATAAAGAATCAAATAAAGATGATGAGGGAGTCAATAGGGATGATTGGGGATGGTGAGGGTTAATGAGGGAGTGATTAGGGAGGATGAGGGAGTGACTAAGGGTTATTATGGATGGTGAGGATTAATGAGGGAATGATAGGTGATGAGGGATGAGGAATGAATGATTAGAGATGATTAGGTATAATGAAGCAATGATTAGGGATGATGAGGGATGTTAAGGGTCAATGATGGAGTGATTAGGGATGATGAGGGAGAAATTATAAATGATGATAAATGGTGAGGGTTAATAAGGGAGTGATTATGAATGATGAATAAATGATAAGGGATGGTGAGATCCAATGAGGGATTGATTAAGCATTGAGGGATGGTGAGAGCTAATGAAGGATTTATTAAGGATGATGAGGGAGTGATTAAAGATGATGACAGATGGTGAGAATCAATGAGGGAGTGATCACATACAATGAGGGATGAGGAGTGAGTGATTAGGGATGATGAGGGATAGTGAGGGTAAATAAGGGAATAATCAAGGATGATAAGGGAGTGATTAGAGATGACTAGGAATAGTGAGGTTCAATGAGGGAGTGACTAGTGACAATGAATAATTATGAGAGAGTGATTAGGGGTGATGAGGTATGAGTAATAATTGATTAGGTATGAGGTATGGTTAATGAAAAAGTTAAATTAACACAAAGTGGTCATTTAATGTGTAAAATTCATTAATGTGATCTATGCTACCCCAATCACACCACTTTGCATCAATTTGAAAGTGTGTGGTTTGTTACAAATCTAAGGCTCCTGGAAATGGTAGGAACTAATCCAAAAGGCATAAAACCTAAAAAATGACTATGTTTATCAAAAATAGACATCAATTACAAAAATTATGTCTTGAAATCCCTAAGTTTAATACTTAGACCTTGAAAATGCCTAAGTATTGACCAAATTGGATTTTGAAAAACTATTTTACACATATAAGGCATGCAACTATGAAAACAACTCTATGAGATGCTAAGTGACCCTAATTTCTTATATTTACTAAAATAAATTTAAAGTATAAGATTACATTTATATTGTTACATTTTTTCTATACTTAATATTTAGAGGAGTAAATATAAGCTTCTGGCCAAAGTTACTTTTATGTACAACTCTCACATACTTTTATGTACAAAATAATAGGAATGAAATTGAGTTATCAATAATTTGATCACATTATCGATAGTGTGATCATGTTATTAATAACATAATTACATTACCTATTAACTAACATTCACTTCATCTACATGTTCATTTATTAATGTATAAAATAATAGTAACATGATCACGTTATTGTTTTTACAATAATACGATCGTATTATCCATTAACATAATAAATTTATACATTAACATGATTATGTTATGATTCAGTAACTACATATCCATAATTTAAATAATGTGATCCCATTTACTAAATTACACAATCATATTATTTATTAACATGACCATGTTACCTAAAATATCCATGGAATTCTCCCCCAACTCTGTGAACTTACCCTTATCCTTGTTAGGAGACTTGTATGAAAAGTGGCTAATCTTACCATAATTAAATCACTTGAATGGAAAATTGTCCTTATACTTACCTAATCTTTTCCTTAGTTTTCTAACAAACATAACTTCTCTCTTATCATCATCAATGCATGCATCAACATCATATTTTACCTTTTGACCTTTTTATTTTTATTAGCTTTGAATGTAGTTTCCTTCTTGGAAGGTCTTCTATCACTTGTTCTCAATTCATAGGTAGTCAAGATGCCATGAAGCTCATCCATCTGTAATTTGTTAAGATCTTTGATCTCTTCCACAACAGAGACTTTTGAATCAAACTTGGATGTTAGGGATATTAACACCTTTTTTACTACTAATTATTCTTCCAACTTTTATCCATGACCTTTGATGACATTTAACACTTCATCTACTCTGAATAGATAAGATGCATTGTTTTCATCCTCTTTTATTATTAGACTTTCAAACTAACTTCGATGGATACAAAAATTTTCCAACTTGACTTTGGTATCTCTTTCATATATGTTTTGAAATATTTCACAAATTTATTTTTATGTATCAAAATTCATGACATTTACAAGTTATGCTTCTAAAATACCACATAGGATGGCATTCATTACCTTAGAGTTGTTTTCACTTACTTTCTTACCTACTACATTAGTTGGTGGTGTAGGCGGTGGAGTGAATCCATTAACAACTAATTTCCATATGTCATAACCTAAGAAAATTATGTAGGTATTAATTATGATGTTCCAAAATACATAATTCCACTAAAGAGGGGCCTTATTGGTTAATAAACCTCCTTGTACTTGATGACTAGACATGTTGTGCTTCTAGGATCTCCTTTAAGCTATTAGGCCTACTTCAAAGGACCAAACTATGATAAAAATTATTGGAAGAATAATTAATAATATGGGGTGAATATTTAATTAAAAAAACTTTTGATCAATTATATTTTAACATTCATGAATCATAAAAAAAACATAGTGATCTAGCAATGCATAAAGAAGCATTTATATGATCATGAAATAAAAGAACACATATATAAGTGGGAAACCCTCAAGGGGAATAAAACATAATATTATATCTAAAAATGGACTATTATCCTATAAAAAAATATATAATTTATTTGAACACCAACTCAACTTAGAGCACCAACCCCAATAAAGTCAAGTACCCACTTGACTAGGTTTTAGTAAGCACCTACTTGCAAGGAAGCACCAAATCCCTAAGTGACTCAACACCAAATAAGCCACCTTAGATTAAATTTTTGTTACCAAACCTTTTTTATTATTTTATAATATAAAAATAATTTAAATACATCCTTCTACTCAACCATTTATGATATTATTTGCTTGTTTTGTACACACTCAAATAGGCCTAAACGACCTTGTATATATACTAGTCTCATGGTCACACACCATTTCATCAGATAAACACCTTCAACCTCTTAGGTAAGCCATAAAATAGGTCTTAGGTAGTCTTATGATCATGATTCAATCATAATTTTAACCCCTTTTAGTCTTTCATAACTCAATTAGGCCTTACTCCTCCTTTAGGTCTCATTGAGACCTAATTGCATTAGGTCTACCTTATTAACATTAAAACTTGATCTTAATGGGTCTATATGGATTTATATAATAATTAAAAATATATTCAAACACCTATCTAATTAAATATTATAACTTCATCCATGCTTTATTATACCTTCATACTTCATTCATACCATGAAAGCTCCTTTAGGACAAACTACCATATTAGGCATATGTACCTCAAAAGTCTATCTTAAAATAATGAAGCTTAAACACACTTAATATATTAAACCATGAAAAATGAAACATGAATATATATTATCCATGACCTTAGGGTCATCACCAAATTCTTAGAACACCTTCACTCAGGAAATAAGGTCTCAAGAACATCTCTGCAACTCACTTCCTCAGAATTACCAAAACACCTCAAAAACTAGTCATAAAGAATTAGACTTCCAATGGCTGTGTAGACACTTTTCATGAATTATGATGTATAAAAATGGTTATGTGGTATCTCTATGAAATCCTTAGATATAAAATTAATATGGTCTAATGACAAATATTAGTCTTACAAACCAATTTCTTAACCCTATGTTTCATAGTCCTATTTGAACCAGATAGGCCATTTTGTGAGAAACATTTTCACCACATACACTAACCTCCAAATATTCTAAAAAGCATTAACTGACTTAAAATTCATAAATAATTTCTTCACAAACTATATTGAATCAATCTATCATGCACACAACCTTAAATCTATCTCTTCATCTTTGGTAGGGTTTTACATTATCTACACCATTAGAACTATATGAAACTGGCTCACTTGGATGAATAATTTATATAAATTGAAGGATAGAACCTATCCATAAAAAATCATGGACATGTAAAATGAGTCTCTATCTTTTTCTACCATCTATTTGATTTTATTTACCAATTTAAATTTTGAGATCTATAGTAATTTCTTAACAAATAAGTATGTATATGTACATTTTTTCTTTGATCTGATTAACCACCACAACCTGGAGGTACCTATGAGAGTTTAATACATGTTCTAATATCTTATCTAGGCATTTAAATCCATCCTAATCTTATTTGAATAAAAAATTTCACATCAAGTCCTTATTAGGGTTTTAAGTAGGTTTAACACATTTTTTGGTGTTAATGATTATTAATAAAGGACTTCCACTTGATTACAAAACTAATTCCTATATATCTTATCTAGGATCCTTACCAATATCTCCTTAATAATTAATAATCCCATGAAAATATTACACATGCCAACAAATGTCTAAAAGTGCTTCTTGGGTTTGAAACCTTATTTTGTGATCTTAAAAAGGCTTAAAATAGTTATTCATGCACTTTTACTTTAAATATTAACCTTTTAAATTTCTGATCATACCTAAAAAAACTCATCTCACATCTTTCCATGCTTTCATGTGCATACTTTCCTTGAAATTTTATCTCCATACCTCACTAGGCCAGGCATGGTCTAAGAATGATCTAGGTACAGACTTAAATTGAAGGTCCTACCCCTATAGGATCACCATGAAAGTATCATAAATTATTCTATACCTTACTCACATACTCAAACAATGACATACAACCTTCATATGCCTTTATTCATTCATTTCACCATGCACATACCTCTTTATGTCATGATTATGCTTCCTATACATGACATCAATGACCTATACCTTCCATGCTAATACAAAAAATTATATCAATAATGTAGACATAAGACATTAGTTTCCTTCAAATTATCTCTTTCTCTTTCTCTCATGACAACATTATTCCATGTACCTTATCACATCACACACTGACAACTATCCTTAATCACCTTTGAGATTAACCTTCATAAGATGTGCCTTTGACATCAATGATAATACTCAACAATTGGCTTCCAATAAGGTGTTGATTCTAAAAACTTTCTTCCTAATGGGTTTTATACTAGGATTAATAGGTATGTAACTCTTTAGGTCTTTTTAGGACCAATAAATTATGTCTACAAATTCTTCAAAAAACTTAACAAATTGAACCTTTTCCTCATCAACTTAATGATTACCTAAATAAAAAAATTAGGATTGTATTTAGTGCTAAGATTAATATTAATAGTCTCACCTATAATTATCCTATATGGTTCTTTGGTTCATGAGATCTTATATTGATCAAGTGGCATGAACATGGATTCCAATCTGAACAAACCAACATGAAGTTTAATAGTGCTTAATTATAAATAATCACCATAATTGAGAAAATAATTATTATTTATAAACACACTGATATGCTCATTATAGTCAATACAGGACAATTATCATTTAGATTAGGAAATTTAGGTCTAAATGTTTATGAAAAAGCGTAATCTATAGTTGGTTCAACATTAGTTAAATTAGTATTAGAGTTGAAAACAAAAAGCTTATCAACATGAGAAATAGATTATCTAATAATATGTATGATATCATATGCCTCAAATCTCTCAGGAAGTGATCAAACCTTATACATATATCTATGGATATAATTTTGATTGGTTTCATATATTTATGTTACTTGTCTAACAATTAACTCAAAATCTCCAAAAAGATCTAAATGTTTGATATTAAATTCTATTTATTTCTTAAGACCTAAACAAAGAGCCTCAAATTTAGTTTTGTTGTAATTATTTTTAAATGATAATTTATAATCTTACCTAAAAACTTTACCTATATGAGAAATTAAAATAATTATACCATTGCTCCCATGCTATGAAAAAAATCTATCATTGTACAAAGATTGTATGGTTTCTCTATAAATGGTTCTTAATTGTTGTTAATAAGGCTCATCCAAATTTAGAAACTCATATGTACCAATTCCACTTTTAACATATGTAACATAAGTTGGTACATATTCAATATGATTACTCTTGAATTCTTCTCTATGCATGAATGCAATATCATTACCAATAGGAACCCATGTAGTATCTTTATCTATGAAAACACTAGTTTATTTAGACCAATATATGCCTAATAGCATAACATAGTTGGCAAGGATATTGAAAACTTTTACATTAGAAATACACTTAATTCTTTCATCTTGAGTGATATTAATAATAATATCATGAAAATTACCACAACTCTTAGTTTGGAAAGAATCAAAAGTAGTAAGTTTCTTGTTGTTAGTTTCATAAGAAATGCCTATTGGATCAACAATGAACTTCAACATGATATTATTACAAGATACTATGTCAAGAATATAATTATGGATAACCTTATCATAAATCTTCACAAAAACATAAAATGGAGGAACATAATTAGTGGGAGGATCATTATACTAAAAAAAAATAGAACTAATACCATTATTGTTAGTTTCTTACTTCAAACTAACTACATTATTAGGATTTGGATTCTTGATAGCATTATTAATATTTTCAAGTTGGTTGGGTGAACCAACATCTTGAAGCAAATAAAAACCATCTTTAATGGTTTCCAATCATCAATAATGTTATAATATTATAAGCATATGAGTTAGTTTGTAGTCTTATAAGGTGGATATTGAGCATTATTAAATCCAATGGGTAAAAGGTAGATTGTTGAGAATTTATTACAAAACGATCTATAACAGTAATATCATAAACAATGACTTTACTTTTTTCATGCAATGAAAGTTTTGAAGTACACACGTTATTATTAACTGTAATTGAATTATCTTTTGATAATTACAATTTATTTGCCTCATTTGAAAAACACAAACATTAGAAGTATTGATGTCATATAAATATTCATCAGATCCACACATGTTTATGTTATCAACTAAGTCAATAGAGACACTATCTTTCCCTTGGATATATTGTTGAAATTCATAAATAATAATACATGTTTTAGGATCATGGTTTATTTTAAAAACATGGTAATCATGAATTTTTTCTTCAGTCTTACCTAAGATTGGGAATTTTTTTGATATTAATGGATTGTCATTCAACTAAAGCTTGATAGTGACTGGCTCATTGCCAAAATTATGAATGGCTTTTAATAATTATGTAATGTTTAATGTTAAATCAATATAAGTTCACTATTTAAATCCAATACATTTCAATATTTTCTCATACTCAATACATAAATAAATCATGGCGTCATATTTAGTAATGTCCTTAATTTCTAAAGCCATTTTGTATTTTAAAGGAAATACGCTACAAAAATATAATATTGATAATTTTTTATATGGTATTACATCATGTGGTATTTTTTGATGTAGATTATTAAATATAGTAATAAAATGGAAAATAGTCTCACCTAGGTTAATATAAATATTTGTAAGTTCATTAAATAACTCTATATCTTATTTAGATTTACCAAAATAGAGTTCTAACCATTCTTATATATCTTTCCAAGTATTAATGTCTCTTTTGGGTAGAGTAATAAAGGCTTGGTATGCTTTACCATATAATATTTGTGAGAATACCCTAAGAGAAACCATTTCATTAGTTATGTCGAGGGTTACATAAATTAACTTAAAAATATATAAATGATCTTCCCAAGATTTACCAAGGTTTCCTATAAATTTTTGTAGATTAAGACATTTAAGGGAAGAAAGCATACCATAATAATTGTTGATATTAATTAGATTTACACAAATCTAATGATTCATCACTTTTGTTCATTTTTAACATTAGAATCATCTTCATTATCAGTGATTTATACTTGGTATTTATCATTATATAGACTACATATAACTTATGTGAGTATATTTATAGGTTGTTCTTCCATTGGAATATTCAGTAGGATCAATAGTATTATTAGGATCTATTGGTTCTATAGAATTATTAGGGAAAATTGACTCAACAAAATCATCTAAAGGAAAACATTCAAAAATAAATTGAGTTATATGTGGAGGATTATCAATTGAGTTATTTCTCTTTCTCATTAAATGTGATGATTTCATTTTTGGATATGAAATTCAATTTGAAAGGCCAAATGTGGCATACTTATCTATTTCAAGTCTTTTGTATTCTTTAAAATTAATATCCTCAAGTATATCATTAATTTATTGGGGTTTATTATACCAAGAAAAGAAAAAAATATTGGAGGCTATGCCAACTTGATATTTAATAATAACAAACCCCACTTGGATGACAAGAGGATAACCAATAATGGTCATGGGAAAGAAATACTAATTTGAAAATAAAGATAGAAAATAAAAACAATGATTTCTAAAATCCTTAGCAAAGTTTCCTAATTTGTTGATGGTGAAAAATGTCACATTATTGAATCAACTTGTTTACCTATTGTGATGGTCAAGATGGAATTAGATCAATTTAATAGTAGGGACTTATAGATTAAAATATTAATCCTTAAGGTGTGTAAGTATTTTTTAATTATTCTAGGAATATATGTGTTCAATAAAAATTATAAACCAAACCATACTATTTAGATAATCAATTTACTTACTTCAAATGTATATCATTCTAAAATCATATTTCAAATATAATATAATATATCCAACATGGTAGAGCGTATGTAAGATGCAATCTCTTGAAGGACAGATCCCTATTCATTAATTTTTTCAAATCAACAACGAATCTCTCATAACTAATTTCTTCATGTCATAGTAGAAATAAAAGAGAATAAAATAAAAGTAATGCAAGAAACCAAAGGAAATATAGAAGAACCATAGATGAAATCTAAACAAAAAATGATAACTAAGACTAACATTAATCTAATATACAACAATTAATTTTTTTTTTAAAAAAAAAACACCTAAATAGAAATAAGGTGAGACCAAGATCAATCTAAACTAATAAAGAGGTTAAAACTAATAAGTTCAAGTCAATAAAAGATTTAAATAATTAATAGTTAGCAATTATCTATTAATATAAGATAATAGATTAATATTTAAGACTAATAATATCAATTAGATAATTATAAAATTAAAATATTATGGGATGTAACAAACAAAAAATATTTAAAATCAAGATAAACTAAAAGTAACGAACTATAGTTCAACTAACTAAATAAGAAGAAATGAATAAAATAAAGTAAGCTAAATCTAAGAAAAGAGACAAGTAAACTAACATAATATAATAACTAAATATTTAGAAAAGAGAGTATACTTAAGATAGTCTGATATAAGGTCATATATTGAGAAAAATGTTGTATATAATATATTATAATCATATCATCAACTAAATAATCACTATACAATTATCAAAGTCTGATAATCTATTGTAAAATATAAAGTGTTCATCATTATATAGATGAATTACAATGGTTTTTGCACATATGGTTATGAATCTACAATAATCAAAGGAATTAATACCTAAAAATCTTGGATAATCGATTATAAATCATTCACAAAAAGTGTGTTTCCATAGTCCATGAAGATATGAAGTATTTTTCTAGATTAAACTATGTGAAACATTTTTTCATCAATCAACAAAACCTAGATATACATATGCTATTCAAATAGAAAAATTTATCATCAGAGAAGATGTCATCAATTTATCCATAAATGATGATTGGTTTCAAATATGTTTGCATAAAAATAAGAAATATGTGAAATTTTTAAATAAAAAATATCTTGATACCTATATGTTTTATCCTCTTTTTTAATCTCCTTTGAGTCCTTATTTTAAATTATCCTCATAAGGGTTGTTTATGTTTCAAAGTTATAACTAACTCTTTGTTTGTTTAGTTTATACAGTTTAGTTAACTTAAGATAAATTTAATCCCTATATAATTAAATGTTTTATAACTTTAAGTCATAATTTAATTCTATAATTTTTAACTTTATTAATAAATTTTATAGATTCAAGAATAAATTATATAAAATAGACAAAAATAATAATATTTAATGAGTGGGGCCCCTCACAACTTGATAACAACACTAACAAATATATTTTCATGAAAAAATAATTAAATGATAAAAAACACTATGCCAAAGATATTTAAAAAACTCATAAACATCATAATCCATAAGGCATAATAACATCATATTAAATAATGTCATGATCAAAATGAAAAGTATATGAACTGATCTAAATATCACAATATTACTATTAAGTAATTGAAACCATCACTGCTAAAAGTAAGGATACTATAAAAACTAAAACTACTAAATTCCAATGTAAAAGGATTACATAATTGAAAGTAATAATCTATCAAAATGCCTCAAGAAACTAGAAACCATCAATATAAATATTAGAACCACACATTAAAAAACATTATACTCAACTAACATCAATAAGAATCACTCTAAGAAACCAAATCTATCAACGGGACTCCTTTATCTATTTGATACTTTGTATACTATTGAACATTGTCATTGAGTGTTAAGCTGTGTTATTTAATGTTGTCTTTGATGTCAAAGGTTATTATGAATATGCATGGTTATTTCACTTATGTCAATCTAATATCATTGATGATAAATTTTCTTGTGAAAGTGCTTGGTCAAGTAAGTCTTGAGGTATGCATATGAATGAGTTCTATTAATAGCATAATGAGTCTTGTTGCTATGTAAAGAGTAGTGATATGAAAGTACTATCTAAAATATGATAGTAATAACATTGAATATAATTGAGTACATAAAGGTCAATATAGAAAGTGTAAAGCATCTTTTAATTCTTTTTCTAGACCTTGTGAGATGGTATTTACAGGTATCATGATGAAATGAGTGAGATCTAAATAAGAAGCAATATGGTCTGAAAATCTATATAGGTATCTAAAAAGATTCTCCAAATGAGTTATGAATATGAGAATGCTCTGAAGAACACTTGATAATGTCTGAACATGAGAGAGATTGTTTTAATTTTTTCATGAGATGTTGAGCGCCTTGAAATTGATTAAAAGGTTAGATATGAAGATTTGTGTTTATAGCTTTGAAGATGCTATGAATACCCTAATTGAGCTTTGAAAATCTATACTTAGCTCCAAATAAGTTATATTTAAGTTCTGAAGAAGAGTGAGTGTATGAGGTTTCTTGAGCATACACAAGAGACATTTAAATACAAGAGAGTTTCAATGTAAAGTCTAAAGGGTAGCTAAAAGGTTAGATCCAAGGCCTATTAAGACTTGCAAGTCAAGGCTTAGAAATAAAAAAGAGAGATGGTGGCCAGATGAGGTAACATGATCAATTTCCATGGCATGTGTCAATAGGTAAACATTGATAGAGATTATTCAAGTTATTTTAAGTATGTGCATAAAGTTTTAGGTCTTGGTTTACAAGAAAAGGCTTGAAAATTATTTCAAAGATTCTCAAATGAACAAAATGAAGATTTGTCTACCTAAAAAGGTTATCTTAGTGATCATTGTAATGTACAACATATGCATGAGAACCTAAGTTTTTCATGTTAAATTAGGAAGGGTTATATCTCAAATTTCCAAGCATTGGTTTCTAGAAAGAGGAGATAACTTTTATGAATGATCATTAAGACTGGAAGATGGTCTAAACCCTCATAAAACCCTAATAGTGACCTGATGTTGAAGATATTGTTATAAAAATATCATAAAGGTTTTATATGATCATACAAGTGATTATAGGTTATATTCAACTTTCCCAGGCATATCCAGGTGGGATTATTTTCTCATTTAAGTGAGCAGACCCTACACGAAAGTGT
This sequence comes from Torreya grandis, assembly GCA_037957365.1. Classification (NCBI taxonomy): domain Eukaryota; kingdom Viridiplantae; phylum Streptophyta; class Pinopsida; order Cupressales; family Taxaceae; genus Torreya; species Torreya grandis. The sequence goes on from JARHVA010000069.1 coordinate 3,613,923, forward strand.
CTTAAAAATTTGTTGTAGTATACAGATTTGACTAAGTAAAAGTTGATAAGTAGATGAAGAGTCAAAGTGAGATACTTTTAATTTTTGTTCATTAATATTTATGGATAGGTTCTATATCTCATGTGTGTAAATTTGGTGATCCATGTTGGCCAGTCACTAATAGACCTAGTGGTGTAAACAGTAAGAAAATCAGACAAAATTGAGATGTTTCCTGATATGTTTTCATGTGAGAGTGATTCATTAAAAATTAATGGTGAGTTTATTTTTTTATTTAATTATCTATCCATTATTTTCATAATCTTTGAATTCAATGTAAGAGATTGAAACATTGAAGCCAAAATGGCTTATCTGGTTGAGTAGAGTCTGTGAGAGAGAAGGTTAGAAGATTGGACTATAAGAGTAATAGTTTTCATTAAATATCATGATCATATTGGTTAAGGTTTCTATAATAATGTTATAATATCATTTTCATGCATTTAAATACCTTGATTATATTCAATAATGTGTCATATGGTCATGTTTCCTTGACTGTGTTTTGAAGTCAGTTGGTAGTTCTGAGTGAACATCTTGCAGAGAAGTGTTTGAGCCTATTTACCTTGAGTTGAAGTATTAGATGAATTTTGTAATGACCCTCATGTCATGAAGTTTTTTAATATGTATTGTTTTTAGGGTTTTTCTAAAAAATTAATTATAATCCTCATTTGTTCAAGATAGAGTTTATGTATATACACAGGCCTTTTATGAGTAGTAATTTGAGAAAGGGTTCAAGTGGTGATTAGACTAAAAGGTGTTGTGGAACTAAACTAAAGCTATATAAGCTATATTAGATTGGAATATTATGTGTTCCTTCTATGTGAATTTTTTGGATATTATTCAATAAATATGAAAGGGCAATGTGTTGTTAAGAAGACCTATTAGTCTCCATATGCCTAAAAAGAGGAGTAAGGGATAATTGATGTATGGATAAACTATTGTAGTGATTGATTAATGATTAAATAATTTTTTTTTAATATGATAAGACATTAATTTACAACCTAATTGATTTGAATATGTGACCAACTAAGAAGGATATGATCAAATGACTTGTATAAAAGCAAGGTAGTTTAGACCTATTTGGCATGCTTAGAGGATGTTAAGTGTGGGAGAGCATAAAAGGATAAGAAAATGATATAGATAATTGGTGAGTAGAAGGATGTAATTAGGACCATCAAATAAGTGTTATGAATATATAAAATAGGTTATATATATTAGGATCAAGGTCAGAAGACCTAATCAAGCCATGAAGAGGGCTAGTTGAGCAAAGAAGAGTTAAGGCTAGTTTGAGAGGGATAGAAGTAAAAAAAGAGATAAAGGAGTAGATAATCATAAATTATATAATCAATAATAATTTTTGAATATGATCAAATAATCATGTGGCTGAATTGGTGTTTTGTCATCTAGGGGATTTGTGCCTCCTTGCAAGTGGGTGCTTGCTAAAGCCTAGCTGAGTTAGTGCTAAGCTAGTTTAGGTTGGTGTTCCATGTGAAGTTGGTGCTTCAATAAATATTTATGTTTATACTATAGGACTATATTATATTTTATTTATTAGTGGGTTTTATACCCCTATATGGTTTTCCATGCATATGTTGTGTTCATTTGTTTCATGCTCTTATGATTTGATGCTTATGATTGCTAAGATGTACACGCTTGTTAGAATGGTTCATGTATGGTTAAGTGGAATTGCATGAATTTTTTTGAATACTAATTCACCCCCTCCTCTCAGTTATCTTATTTCCAAAATATACTCAAGTAGTAAAGTAGGAAACTCAATTGTGTTGGTTCTGCTACAATCATCATCTACTTCAAGCTTGACTTCAACACTTGAGTGATTATGGGTTGGGACATAGGAATCCTAATACATTTATTGATGGTTGATATAAATTTATCACTACAATAGGCCTAATAAAAATATCTAGAGTAGGACTAGGATTCACAAGATTAGGGTTAAGTTCACTAAATATTGTAGCATGATGAAACACATGATTTTTATTAGGTTCAAAATCAAGGGTTGTATTCATATGTTGAGAATATTAACTTGTCATTATTTATCCAAATTGATGAAATCACTTAGTGGATCTTCTTAGACATCTATGGAAAACATTTCATCATGTATTAAAATAAGAAGATGGCATATTATCCAACAAAATCAAAAAAATTGGATCATTCACATAAAAAATCCATTGAAACATAGGTTCCAAAATTAAAATGTTGGGAGAAGGTATTACAATCTTTGCATCCATGAAAATTATTGCCATTGTGATTACTCCATGAAGGATTAGTACCACTCTGATGTAAATTTCTTATGACCCAAATATTTATTTTAGATTCCCTTAAGTCTAGAGTCTAACCTAACATGTTCTAGGTTTGAAACAAATTCAAATAATAAACCCTTGTCATTATGTCATCTCAAATTCCATTATGCATTCAAAATCACCCAAAAAAATCATATTGATAAAAACATTTGTTACACATCTATAAAAAATGAATTTCCAATGATCTTTTGTTGAATTTTCATTTCCAAATTAATTTTTACTTTCCATTTATTTAGAAGTAAAACTAATTCAAATAAATTAAAGTTATTATTAAAATACCAATAACACCTTTCAATAAAACATGATAAATAAACAAAGTATCTCAATCCTTTGAATGAAACAACAAAATTTTGAGTGAAAATTTTTAATATGACTTGTTGTAAACTACTCAATTGATTACTAATTCTAGATTTTCCATGATAAAATCAATTATGTAAATGAAACCCTTATTGACAAAATATTCAAAACAATATTATATCATACTATTCACCTTGAATATGCATAATAATTTATAAGAGATAACAAAAATTTAATTTAATTCACATAAAACCTTTCCTATATATTCAGAGATGAATTTAAATGCCATGTAAAAGACTTTGAGTGGATTTAAATAACTTGAAAAATCACAAGTAAACTATCCCAATCGATAAAGTTATCTAATATAGCCATCTTGTAAATTTTTTATATATAGAAACATCAATCATGAAAGAAATATTCTAAACTTCTATTCATCTCACAATATCATTTAATATTAGACTTATTCACATGAAAGAACCATATATAATAACAAAAATCATTCCATATTGTATTTGAGTCTAACAATAACTTTAAAATTTGTATGCAAGTGTATAAAAAAATGAATGGTTTCAAGGATAAATACTTTAATTATTTCAAAATTATTTATGAATCATTTTCTTTGATAAACTTTACAAAATTCATGCAAAATAATAAGTAAAGGAGAAGAAACATGAATGAGTGAAAAGCTTTGAACCAGATGATGTCAAGGGGCCTTATGCCTTTGATTATCTCCTTGAGTTTTTTATTATATATATCTTACACACACAAATATTACATCATGGCATATTATTTTCCCCCCTCATTATTGTTATACTATTTTGGGTCAGATATTTGTCTTTCTTATGTCACTAGACATTATAGGGATTTGGAATTACATAACCTTATTATATATGAGTCTCTTATTCTATTTATGGGAATAACACCCATATACTCTTTTTGAGCCTCATTTATTTTATCTTACTTATATGGAACCTCATTAATTATGTGCCTTGTGATATTATATTGATGGGTCCATATTCCCTACATACCTTTGAAATATTGTCACATCATGTATATAATAATCCATACATATATGGTTATACCTCAGGACATATCATTATTAAATGCATGACTTATACCTTGCCATTGGGTGCATTATACCTGCACATTCCTCATGATTTATTATTTTTCCATATTTTATGCTAATGAGGACACATTAATATCACTATACTCTCCATACTATGGATCATGAATACTACCTTTAAGGGGATTATACCCATACGTATTTTATTAAATTAATTGGTTACATATATGTTTAATTTTCCACTTTGGGGCATAAAACATGTATACACATAAATTATTTACCTTTTGGGCATGGTACCCACACATTTTCTCCTCAAGCTTTATTAATACATATATTATATGGTTCCTCTCACACCATTATTTATGTTTTACCTTGATTTGGATTGTACAACCTAATTAAGATATAAATTTAAATGTAATTCATATTTTAAGTATGGAATATGATCATAAATACAAATGTAAAATACTGAAATTGGGTTGACAAGTGACATTTGATAAATATAGAATGTTCTAAATATATCAAGATACTTATATTTTTTGGTTCACTGATGACTATGACTGACTTCTAATAGTGGAACGGGATTGAAATTAGGCATGATATTTTCTTGGGTATATAACTAGATCCCTATATGCATAGGGTCCCTAAAGTTAGAGTAGGGTGAAACTATTAATGTTATAGATTATAGATGACATTACTATCCTAGGTTATTTTTGTCAAAAATTTAGAGTTTCATTGTAATATATCTATGTTTGAAATTATATTATCTAATATTTTAATGTGAGAATAATAAAATTGATTTTTTAAATACAAATCATATGAGATACATTTATTAGATTGTGAGTGATTCTAGGAGATAGAATGAGATAATAAAGGAAGAGATTATGAAGGATTTGAGATATTTTAGGGAGAATATAGTTGTTTAATATTAACTTTGACTCCTCATTTTAGGAGTTCAATGAGATATATAAAATGTAATCCTCCATCATATTAATATATCCTAAATAAATTAGTAAATCAGATGAGTATTGAGTTTATTGTGGGTTAAAATAATGCAACTCTATCTAAAGCCTATAAATGGTATCTAAGAATATATGGGTATGTGATAATTTATGAGTAGACTTGTTATTTTCTCTTAGTTCCCCTATGATGGAAAAATTAAAATATGTGAAGAAACTTAGTAGGTAGTTATTATTTATAGTTTTTAAGGTACCAATAAGATATTTGATCCATCAATTTATTATTATATGCAATTTTTGATTCTTATCAATCTATCAACCCTTCAATTTATCTAGTATTCATTATCATTTAGTTTTAAATATTTAAAGTCTAAGCTTAATAATTCTCTATTTTTTAATTTATACATGTAAAATTTTTTACATTTTATTTGTAAATTTTGGCCTAAATTTGCATTTTATCCACCATAAATTATTATATCTATGTGTAGTGTGTATCTAACTTTACCAGTATAGTTATTTATAGTCAATCTTTATGTCCTACTAAGTTCATGTGTGTTTCAGTTATAAGAATATATTGTCATGATTATCTATAGTCCATGATCAGACCATCTATCTTCTAAACGTATAATATTTACAACTCCCATATGGTTTTTTAATTACTCAAATTGAAAATTTCAAGGAGCAAAGGTGATATATAATGTGGAAAACATATAAGTAAGGCTGATTTTATCATCATGTAGATCATCAAAAAAATTGTGAACTTAGACACCTTAGGTTAGGATCAACTTTACTATCACTATTCTATCTATTCTTCTCTAATATTCTCTGTCATATGCATTTAATTCTCCAACATGCATCCACCATCATGCCAAGACACGTGTCATCCACATACCAAGTCATCAACATCAATAATCACATAAAGCAATAGTGTGTCTAATTTTTTTATTTCATTTTTTTTTAGATTTTATAATTTAAGCATGAATTTTATAGTGTTGTGTAGAGGAATAATAACATAGAAGAGTTAAGTTTTTTTAATCTTTGTTATAATGTTTATTTAGGTCATTTTTTAAAGATTATAATGTGGTTTGTTTTTAGTCTAAAGTTTGTGATATTAGTTTTTACTAAGTTGTTGATTTAAAGTTTTCAATTAAGTGGCCATTTGTTTAATTTGTAAAATTTAAACATATGTCCATTGTAAATGACACATAATTTTATAGTAGTTGTGTCATTTAAAAGTATGATTTATAAATTTATCATAGTAGTCTTATTTTTAGAGTTAGAGTTAACATTTTACAAACTAAAAAGAAAAAAAAATACCTAAAAGTACATGGATGCATTTTTGGGGTAGTTAATGTCCAATTTTTTATTAGTATGTCAAGTTAATGGACGTATTTATCCTCATAAAACTCAG
>JARHVA010000069.1:3625000-3627500 GCA_037957365.1 Torreya grandis
AATCATTATCCCTAATTGTCCTTCACCATCCCTAATCATCCATAATCACTCTATCATTATCCCTAATTTGTCCTTAAACAAATTGGCATTGATCCTCATCATCCCTCATCAATCCCTCATCATACCTCATCTCCTCTTATCATCATTAATCACTTACTCATCATCCCTCATAATACCTCATCATCCTTAATCACTCCCTCATAGACCCTCATCATACATAATAGCCCTTAATCACACCATCATCAACCCTTATTTTCCCTCATCATCCATAAACACACCATAATCAACCCTTACTATATCTTATCATAAATAATCACTTCCTTATTGAACCTTGTCATACCTCATCATACCTAATATATCCCTCATAAGCACCTATCATCCCTTATTATCCCTAGTCACACCCTCATCAAAACTCATTATTCTTTATTGTTCCTAAACATTTCTTAACCAACCCTCATTGTCCCTAAACATCCATAATCACTCCTTCATCATCCCTCGTCATCTATTATGAAAATTATTTAATGGGGTAATATCTATTTTCTAGGTAACCTTCTCTATTATAATGCCTAGTGCCCATTATATCCTTTAGTTTCCCATGACCATTAAGTAAGAAGTAAGTGCCCATTCTGTAGTGTCTATTTCAATTAAAATTATGTATATTTCATCTAAAGCATGTGTTTTAATTCCCATTCAGTAGGAATGAATGAAATTAATTAGTCTTACACACATGGGGTATAAAAGGTCACCTAGAGAATATATATTACTCCCTATATATATTTAGAATAATAATTTTTCACCGTCCCTCATCATGCTTAATCACTTCCTCATTAACCTTCATTGTCCCTAATCACTCCATCATCAACCCTCATCATCCTTAGTCACCCCCTTATCATCCATAATTATTCATTATCACTCTTTCTTCATGTTTAATCATCCATAGTCACTCCATCATTGAAACTTATCATCCCTCATCATCCCTAATCACTCCTTCCTCATCCTTCCTCATCCCTAAGATCACTCCCTGTAATACCTTAATGTTGGGTGTAGTGGCTTCTTGCTTGTGCCCAATCATCCATAGTAACTCCTTTCTATATATAGGTTAGAATGGTCCCTCTTATTTGAATATATGGATTAGTTAATGCACCATCTCATTTCTCTATATAGGTATTAGAACCCCATGTCCCACTTTTCCATAATCCCTTGATAATTCCCCCTCTACTAATTTTTAAGCATTTTAATGCCCCATCTCATTTAAATAAATGGATTAGGTAAGATAAATATGATTACTAATAAATACAAGTATTTAAGATCAAGAGATGGCTCAGGTATTCAATCACATAGGACATACTCAAGTAGGTAGGGCATACTCAAATATGTAACTCAAGTAGGTAGGTCAAGAAGGATAGGTATGTATGGAATACTCAAATAGGTAAAGTAATGAAGGTAGGTAGGGTACAATTAATGTCAATATATGGATTGGGTATTTAAGTAGGGCATACTCGAGATCAATATATGGCTTAGGTGTTCAATCGAGTATGATATACTCAAGTGTATAAAGTAGGTAGGCCATACTAAAGTATATAAATTAGGTATGTTATATTAAATGGTATAGATTATTACATACATAACATGATTCAAAACTTCAATTATCATTCTATCTATTGAGAAGCAAACTTCCCTTGCCAAAAAATCTAAGTAGGTGGGTCATAGCTAAGTAGGTATGGAAAGAATATATACAAGGTATAGATCACAAAACATGATTCCCTTGATAACTAAGAATATATTATAGAAAATTAAAGTAGGTAGGATAGGAATGAAGCTATATATCATGAAGTAAGATTCCCTTGCCTTATCATCTAGGGAATTTCTATATAGGGAAAGAATATAGCTATCTATTGAGAAGAAAGATTCCCTTGATATCTATGCCTTAATGAAAAATCAATGAAAAACTATATATTGGGAATGTACACTTTTATTGATATCTATTTCTTACTCCCTTTCTCTATATTGGGAAGGTGAGATTCCCTTGATATGTTTTTAGGTGAAGAAAAGCTAGATAGCAGGAAGGGAAGCTTCATTTGCCTTACTCCTTGGCATAGATGAAGTAGCTATGGAAAAATTTCTTTGCCTTATTAGGTAGAGTAAGCCTGAGATTAGGATAGGTAATTTAGATTCCCCCCCCCCCCCACCAATATATATATGACAGAGTTCCCATTCCTATGTTATCCCATGATTGACTATATTTGGGGACTATGGCATATTCAGAGTATAATAAGGCCTTGGTTTATCCTTTAGGTTCCACTGAGCTCTATCCAAGCTCTAAGCATCCCCTCCTTGATAAATTGGATTAAGGCATATGCCCTTATTTCCATTCATATATTAAGTTGGGGATAGATCAAGTTGGCTTAGGAAACACACTCTACCAGCTACTAGATTACAACACACTCTACTAGATTGGTGACCACCTATCTATTTATCTGTTGATCCACTCTACTATGGA
>JARHVA010000069.1:3632500-3870000 GCA_037957365.1 Torreya grandis
GAAGACAAATAAAATAATTTTCCTTAACAATTCAGGAAATTAATTGCATGACCTTGTTCAACATTTGACATTGCATCCACATAGAAAAATATATAATTATAAATAGTTCTAGTTACAAATTATATTACTTAGTACATATTTTTTAGTTATATGAAGCATGGATTTGGTTACCTACTGAGTCTTCCTAGTACACATTATGCAATAAATATGAAGAACTAATTCATCCCTTTAAATTTTGATAGTAATATTTTACACAGAGCATCCCAAACACTTTCCTAATTTAGATCTAATTTTATATTTTCATAATGGAGCCAAGGTGTGTTAGATTCTATCTTTCTTCATCATTTCATTACCTTTTCCTAGCTTAGTCAATTATTTTTTACCTTTTCTAATGTTTTAAGCCTTAAGGTAGGTCTTATTACCATTTTGGATTGTATTTTAGAAATCTCCCTTATAGCATAGTTTTGATTGTTTTTACATGTGCTATTTATCCCTAAACAACAATTAGTTAAAATCAACATCTATATATCTTAGTTAAAAGTTAAATCAATTAATTAAGTTATTAGATTATTTTACCATTATATTATTGATTACATTTAAGTCTTAATAATATTAAAAATGTTTTGATTATATTAAGGGTTAAACCCCATATTTAACTTAGTATACACATGTTAACTAGCATTATGTTAACCTTATATTATTTTACAATCATTCTAGTTAGAGTTAGATCTTTATAGGTATTTATTTGTGTTCCTTCTTTCTCACTTTTGAAGTACAATACCCTTGATTTATTTCCACTCATACTAAGTACATTTAACCTTTTTTATTAATCACTGATATTTAATAAGTATATTTATATTTTTTGCAAGTGTAGATGACAATTAGAACATGCCTCATCAAAAATGTTTTTGGTAGGTATTACATCTCAATCATTGATTTGTACTTTCATTTTTATAAAATGAACTAGATTAATCATAGTATAGCACCCTTGTAATCAATAAGGGTAAGTTTTTTATGTGTTGACTTTCCCTTGCATAGAGATAGCCTATTTTAACTCTCCTTGTATTAATATTAGAGGTTGAGTATTGGTTTACAAAGGAAACCTGGTATATACCAACGAAGGGCCTAACTTGAACTAAGTAACCATCTATAGTGATTATAATTGAGTTATTCCTCCCCATATAATAGAATACATATTATTTTAAAGAGGTAAATTACCTTACCACTACTTCAATTACATCGAAGTGGACCTCCTCACCATCATATATGAATTGTTTATATTTCACTCATCATTTTTTTATGCATTATGTTTATTTTTTAGTAAAAAATAACAAGTTATACCCCCCCACCCCCCGACATGTATTCACACACTACCAATTATTATCATAACTATCTTCTCATGCCCTTTTTTCACTTCATTTCATGAGAATGGTTAGAGTTCATCACGAACTTATCATAGTCAACTTGTACACACCATAAATTTATGGATCCTTAGAGAGGGATGTACACATATTAGGAACCCAATGTGAATCATTACTTCAATTTTCTATCTTTATAAGTATTATTAATTTCAAATCATATTCACACATCTTGGTGAACCTAACATGAAGCATTGATTCTCATTTTCTCTTGATTTTATTTCATACCTTAGAATTCCATCTATCATGTATAATGTTTTTGGTAGCAACACTTCTACAAGATAAAAGGTCAAGATCTCAACTAGAGTGAGTAATTTCATAGATTAGTCTATTGAGATGGTATTTTTGGTCTCAAATAGACCCAATCAAACTCACCTATATATACCACCAATACACTCTATGAACCTTATTACCATAAAAAAGAGGAATAATGATTTCACTAAGTGAGTGAAGGTAATCATGATCCTTTCTCTTTTCATCTCCAAAAGACAATTTTTAGAAGATTATATGATCCTATTATTATAGAGATATCTAAAAACCCATCAAACAAGGTTCACTCTACCAAATTTTCCTATCTTTTTTATAAATAGCCATATGTTCAGTGTATGTGTATACCATTGTCACTTTCAAGACCAAGATACTAAAGGTTCAAAATGATGATGACCACTTTGAACAATAGATTTATTCACTCAACATGAAGCATATTACATCAAATTATCATCCCCTAACACATTATGATGTTGAAAGTAGTAAATTTTATGTCATAATGACACCATAACATTCAAAACATGATATTTTTAAAAGTCACAATTCCCATATCCACACAAATGTGAACCCAAACCCTTTATATTATAGGCCAAGACTTGCCAAGGTTATTAAACATGATAAAAACTACCATATAAATCTTGGAGGATAGATTTAATAAATATGATGTCACATTTGGTCATTCATGAACTCTTCACACCATCAAACTCATGACCCATATGCCTAGTTAAATTCATATAATCATCATGCTATGAATAAATATTGACTATGTTCCCCCATATTTATACATGTATGAATATCAAGGGTCACCTAATAGAGTACATGTGTCTAATGTTCTTCATCCCCTTGGAATATTGATAGGCCTTAAAATCCCATACTATATGGCTAATTACATCATACCCATATTAACATTTAGATAAGCATATTTGAGATATTTTACTACCTATATCTCCCCCTAAGCTACCAAATTTCAAGATTGATAAAGACTCTAATTCCCACATAAAATATTTCACCTCAATTATTAGATTTGTTTTGACATGTGATGTCATGGTTACTAAACTATTTTAGTGCACCCTAAATGAAGAAGAATTATACTGATAATATCAATTTATTTGACACTCAATCCATTATTTCCATTAGTTGTTGTCCCAATTAGTTCATGCCTTCAACACTCAATTATTCATCACTTCTAGTTAGTGCCAAGAAAAATCTTCTAAAACCCTACCTCAATTTTTATTAGATGGCACCATGCACAATATTCATCTTCAATGACAACTTGAATTGAATCCAAAGAGATAATGTACCTCTTCATACATTATTTAGACCCTAAACTTAATTTTAAATACAAACAATCCCTACTCACTTCCCTTGATGAGATTATGAAACTAGCCCTTAAAATTGACCAAACTTGATAATAAAGTGGAAATAAAAAAATACCTATAAATCACTAACTACCATCCCATTAAATAAACCATTTTAAAAACAAAAATTATATTGGTGATGGAGTCTATACTCTAATACCTAACACAAAAATAGAAATGTCAATGAAAGTAATGATTGAATGATCTTAAATGTTATAATAATTAAAAAAATCAACAAAAACAATCATTCCTTAGAACACCATCCAATAAATGTGATCTATAAGGCCCCATATAAGGTGGTTTCAATAAAATGAGTGTTGTAGATACCACTAAACCTTCAGACATAACACCTCAAAATGAAAGGAACTCAGTGAATGGATAACTACTATACATGAAAATTAAAAACATTCTAGGTTATATTTCACTCTCAAAAATCCAAAGTCAATATGGACCTACACCATCTAGCAAAGCTAAATTAAACATTGATCACTTAGAAAAAATGACAGCCAGTATACAAGTGACCTTTATGGGAAAGTCAAAGTGATAGGTTTTGTAGAGGATTTTACTAATAAGGAAGTCAACTTTCCCACCCATTCATAGGAGAAAGTGAAAAAACACCACTTAGTGTAACCTCTCAACATCACCACTATAATCACCTAAAAGTGGTAATTAGATGCTAAGAGTGACACTTTAGTTATTTTTGTCATTTGAAACATGCATCCATTGATGCTCTATAGTGTGGGGAAGCTTTGCATTGGGGTGCTAGGTATAGAGGTCATGTGCAGGGTGTATAAGAGTTTGATGCTAGGCATGGAAGTATTATCATGTATCTATATGTGGGAGCATTGGTTGTCTTGCCACAATGATGGTAACATACCAAGGCATGGGACCCTTGCACTCCTTAAGATGAGTCTCTAGAGTAGGCTAAATTCTTTCTATTCTAAGTGAACCTAGTTTAAGAGTGGTGCATAGACGTAAAGAATAGAAAGGTAACCTATTATTAGTCTAAACCTAATAAATTCAAGGAAAAGGGAAGGAAAAGGTAAGAAATTCATAAACATAAAAATAAATGTACCTAGAATAGATCAAACACTCCTACTACCATAAACACAATGTAAACTCTTGAGAATAAGACAATATCACACAGATTCCATCAAGGTACTCCACTGCATAAGTGTTTTACATAAAGGTGTAGGAACATAGTGTTATACTAAAATGGATGAAAAATGGTCCATAAGAAGCATCAATATAGACCTGAATGTGCATAAGATATGGCCTACAAATGAGCTTTGAGTTTAATGAAGAGGTGCAAGTAATATATTATATAGAGGAGTGAACATTACCCACAATCAAAGATAAACAGATGCAAATAGAACATATATCATTAGAATAATATAAAGAAGTGAACTTAATCCTCATTATAATTTAAGGTTTAGCCAATACAAGTTCTCATAAAGGGAAAATTCTAGTAGCATGAGGCTACTAAAAATATGTCAACCCTTTTTCAAAAGAAGAACTAGGCTTTTATAGAAGGTTAATCTCGTATTATAATAAATACACCACTTGGGTGATGGGTGAAGCATTTAATTTCTTAGCATCACCGTGTTACTAATTTTAGAGTTTTTGTGAAATGATTAGATTTGGAGTTGGTGGAAGGATCTTCTTTGGATACATGTGCATGGGGAACTAAAGATCTTCTAGGCAAAGTTAGAGGATGGTGTACATGCACATCCTAATGACTTGTAGTTGTTCATGAATTTACTCACTTTGATTATGTCTTGATCTCCTCTCAACTATTTCCAACTACTTATTTTTATGTCCAATCATTGCTTATCATGTGGAACTTCTTGGTTGGTTTCAAGTGCAGTTCTATAGGAATGTCATGCATCACTTTGGTGATCTCTTGGAAGAGTTTCTTTTGGTTGTTGGGTAGGAATAACATGTAAATGACATGTGTAGGGATGACACTTTGTCTTTGGAGAACTATGGGCTTCTTTGTGCTTAAACAAGTGTTAAGCTGCCATCTGGTGATAGCAAAAGGAAGATTGCATGCTTTCTTGTTTGCATGTTACATGCCCATGGGACCTATGCATACACCTTTGATTTTAAAGAATTCATATGTGAGAATAACTATGATTGAGGTTAATAAATCATGTGGATTTGATTGCACTCCTATGCATGGATAGGGCATGGATGTGTGACCCTATGAACAAGTGTAGGATTTCACTAGATAAACATTAAAAACCTCTGAATAAAAATGCACATGAAGATTGGAAGCCTTAATCATGTTATTTATGGTTTGTTAATTATTCCATATTCTCTTCCTTTACTTGACCATTCTAGGATCTCATAACATGCATCCTTTAACTTTGTGCCCCTTGACCTGTAAGCCCCAAAATCCTATGTGTGAGCCTGCATTAAGAATATTTAGTGAGCATAAACCATCATCTTAATCCTATGCAAACTTATGCCCCTCTATTAGTATTTAACATATATGAGAATCCCCTATGTTCCTTTTTCTTAAAACATATGGGTCATCATAGTTATGCAACTCTTATATAAGTCTCAAGAAGTCCTGTGCTAAGTAAAGGGTGACTTAGAAAGTCAACACTTTTGGTGACCTCTACAAGTTGATTGCCTACTACGTAGGTACCTAGTGTCCTTTAAGTGATCCATTAGGAATAGATTCATTTCATATATAACCCACTTGAACTTTCCATTAAATAAACTAAATTGACTCTACCCTCAACAAGAAAAAGAACAAGCAATAGATGTGTGAAACGTGCTTAGAGGAAAACAAAACTAAACTAAGAATATATAATGTGCATGTAGGAACTTAGAAAAATAAATAAAATAAAAGATACTCTAATATACTACATACAAACTAAAAACATGGGCCTTTTCCCTCCTAGATCAAATTAGAAACCTCCTAGGTCCTTTTCATTACATATCATTCTATTGTTGATATGTGATAAGTAGAGGTGTGATGACATCTATTTATCATGAAAGAGGCACACCCTGATTACTTTATAAGAGTGATCAAGGGAGTTTATTTAACTAGGCTCCCTTTTGATGAATGGATCCATTATGATGTGCATAAGTCTTTCCCCTAGTTGGATGATGTCCTTGATGTCAAACCAATTCTTCCTAAATTTCTTAACACCTAGCTGTTATCCTTGTTTGGATTGTGCCTCATGTAGCTCAAGAGGCTTGTGCATGATTCTCAAAGAGCTCATGATATCTTCTACAAATTCCCATATAAGGTGCTCAAGGTAATGGAACTAGAGTCCACTTGCTACAATAGCCTCCCCTTCAGCTTTGTGTTTCTTAATAGGAGATTGAGGCCAAAACCTACCTATGATGTCTTTGAGGGGTATGCAAGTGTATGCAAGGTCATCAAATATTTTATAACCATAATTGAATATGGAAAAAATATC
This sequence comes from Torreya grandis, assembly GCA_037957365.1. Lineage (NCBI taxonomy): Eukaryota > Viridiplantae > Streptophyta > Pinopsida > Cupressales > Taxaceae > Torreya > Torreya grandis. The sequence goes on from JARHVA010000069.1 coordinate 3,638,981, forward strand.
AGTGCTCAACCCTTGGGAAGGTTGATTTGATGGTATACCTCCCTCTTGTCCCCTAACATTTATAATAAAGGCATAGTCCTCAACCTCAGCCAGATCAAAAATTACTTTTAAAGGAGCATAGCCTGCACATAAGATTTTGAAAAATTATTACATATCCTCACCACTTTTTTGTGCCTACACATTGCTTTCAAATTGATATGGGTTCTTCTTAAAACATGTATTCCCTTTGTTGACCTTGTTTGCTCCTAAGGTCTTCCTCTAACTACTCTTCAATCTTCTACATGAGAGGCCTCATTAAAACTTTGTAACTGACCTCTTCTTCTTCTATATTACATGGAATCTCATATATCTAAGTGAGTGGCTCATCATCTCACTCTAGTGCACTACCCTTAATACATAGGTTGATTTTTTTCATCATCCTCCTATAATATCTTAAAATTTATGATTTAATGGTGTAAAGAAAGATGTCAATGATTATTTCCTCATCATTCACACCTGAAGTATCCTCCCCTTCATCTAAATGGTCTTCACTTTCCCTCCATACAACTAGTCCTCCTTTGAAAATAGAGATGGTGGGAGGGGAAGAGATTTAAACTAGCATAAGGGAAGGGTATTTTACAAGGTTGAGCATTGTGAACTTGAGATGAATGGTCTGAGAAGGCTTCCATGACTATGTGTTAGGCTCTTGAGAAAGGATGGATTCTTGAATTAGCATGGGTACAGGCTCTCGTATAGGAGGGGAGCCTCTAAATCTTGGTACTTGAACTCAAAAGGCCTATTTGAAGGCATAAGGGGCTTACCTTACTTGAAGCTAGGGATTTTAGGTGTATAAGCTTTATATCTCATAAGATGGCTTACAGGTGCAGGGGCATCTTATTTAAAGTTAGGAATGGAAGGATCAGAGGTGATTAGTTGTGATTTTATTCTCTACATCTATGTAATCAACATACACATCTACTCATCTTTAGATATGATCTACCTAGCCAATCATTCCTATTCAAATTTGCACTGCTCCATCATCTCTTACTGACATGTGTAAGTTTGATGATCAAACTCTTCCTATTACCTAACATACCTCTCCTCTCTTTCAATCTCCCTCAGGTATCTCTATAAATCAATATGTATATCTTTGATGCTATTTTTAGGTATATCTTGAAGGTAGTAATGTTCGTCAGTAGTGAAGTAGCTTGTGTAGGGTTGATTAGAAGAAAAAAGAGGCTACAATAGGGGCTAAATTGGGGGAAGGTTATAATATCTCACATGAGCTTGATATGAGAAATGGGAAGGTGAAAATACAACATTTTCATGGAATGGGGGGTTGAAATACATATCTTTAAGCATTTAGACTACTTAAATGAGTAGATTTAGACATTCAAAGTTACCAAGTGCTCTATAGAGTGTCTTTAACACTTGGTAGTTAAGGGTAGCACAAATTCCTTAGCTTTTATTTGAATTTGGTCCCATAGAGCATGATAGAAATTGTTGTCATTATAAACATGCACCCATTAATGCTCTATGGTGTGGGGAAGATTTACAATGGGGTGTTAGGTATGGAGGTATTGTATAGGACACATAAGAGTTTAGCACTAGGTGTGAAAGTATTATTACATAGCTACATGTGTGAGCATCAATTATCTCACCATAATGATGAAAATGTACCCAAAGAATAAGACCTTTGTGCTCCTTAGGTTGAGTCTCCAGAGTAGGCTAGATTCTTTTTATTCTAATTGTACCTACTTTAAGATCAGTGTAAAGACCTAAAGATCAAAAAGGCAACCTAACACTAGTCTAAACCTAATAACTTCAAGGAAGTGGGAGGAAGAAGGTAAGAAATGTGTAAGTATAATAGGTGATGCACCCAAGATAGAAAGAGATATCTTACTACCATAAACACAATTCAAACTTTTGAGGACAAGAAAATATCACACATATTATACCAAAGCACTCCACATGCATAAGTATTTTTGCATAGAGGCGTATAAACATAGTGCTATAATAAAAGGTATGATAAGCAGTCCATATGTAACATCAACATAGACCTGAATATGCATAGGATATGACCTATAAATGAGATTTGATTTCAATGAAGAGGTATAGAGAATGGATGATCGAGAGAGGGGTAAACATTACCCACAATCAAAGATCAATAGATTCAAATAACACATGGATCATTAGAATAATAGAAAGAGGTTAGATTAATCCTCATTAGAATGCAAGGTTTAGCCAATACAAGTGATCATGGAGGGTAAATTATAGTAGCATGAGGCAAATAAAAATATTTTGACCCTTTTTCAATAGAATAACCAAGGTTTTATAGAAGATCAAGCCAGTCTCACAATAAATGTGCCAGTTAGGTGATGGGTGAAACATTTAATTTCTTAGCAGTACAATGTCACTAATTTTGGATTTCTGGTGAGATGATTGGGTCTAGAGTTGGTGGCAGGATCTTCATAGGATATGCATGCATGGGGAACTAAATATATTCATAATATAGGTAAAGGATGGTGTGCATGCACATCTTGATGACTGGTAGCCACTCATGCATTTACTCACTTTGATTGTGCCTTGATCTCCTCTCAACTACTTATCTTTATGTCTAGCTTTCACTTAGCACATAGAACTTCCTCATTGGTCTGAGGTATACCTATAAAATTATTCCATGCATCACTTTTATGGTCTCTTAGAGGAGTTTATTTTGGTTATTAGGTAGGAAGAGTGTGGACATGACATGTGAAGGGCTGACACTTATCCTAGGAGAACCATGAGATTATTTATGCTTAAATGAGCACTAAGATACCACATGGTGATATTAGAAGGAAGGTTGCATGATTCCTTCTTTTCATGATACATACCCATCATACCTATGTGTGAACCTTTGATTTTGAATATTTTCTATGAGAGAATCATTGTTCTTGAGTTTAAGGCAACACATGACTTTGATTGTGCTCCTGTTTAGGTATAGGGCACATATGTGTGACCCTAAAAACTGATGTAGAACTTCATTATATAATCATGGGGAGCCTCTAAATAATATTACACATGAATACTAGAATTCTTAAGCATGATCCTTGTGGTTTGGTAATTACTCCCTCTGCTCTTCCTTTGCTTGACCATTCCAGGCCTAAGAACATGCATCCTTAAACTCATGCACCCCTTGACTTATGTACCCCAAAATCCTACATTTGAGTGCACATGGGAAACATTTAGTGACCATGAACCATCATCCTAATCCTACACATAATTTTTACCGTATCTTAGGTCAGGCATAGATGGGAAGCCCCTGCACACCTTTTTCTTGAAGTATTTGGGTCATCGTAGCTAGGCAAATCTTCTATAAGTCTTGGGAAGTCATATGCTAACCAAGGGGCGACTTAGAAAATAAAAAACTACCCTATCCTTAGCTATCCATATATCTATCCTTATACTTTAGGCTTACATTTCTAGTTATTTAGTAAACTATAGTCACCTACAACTAGTCACAACATAGTCCTAAAACTATCATCTCAACCCCCAATCCAATTTTATTAGCAATCTACAAAGAGGACATTAGTGCAACATTTGGGACACTATGGACACATGGCACTAGTGTCCCCAATTGGTCACTACTATCTTTATCCCCAAATCTTCCCAATAGATAGTTTTTAAAACATGTGCCCCTCCTAAGATTGGCCTAAGATCATTTTCTTATCCACACAAGCAATATAACCCTATAAATACAAGTCTAACCCACCTCTATTCCTTATATGTAAAATAGTTTCAAAATATATTCAAACCAAAGATAAAGTTTTGAAAATTCAAGGAACATTATCCTTATTCAACCCTAATTTCTAAATACTACCATCTACAACAGCCCTAAGTCTAGTTTTCAAGCATTCTAAATCTCAAGCACATTCGAGGAATCCAAGGCCACTCTCATTATAGCATTCATTTGCACATATATCAAGCACTAGGTGGGAGAAATAATTTAGACTTAATCCCTCCTCAAATTATTGGTATGTTGGCAACTCTCTACACAATGGGGTGTTGAGGATATCTAGTCCATCCTACTAACACACAAAATTATTTCTCAATCCATACTTGTAAGGACACTAGGGTTTGCACATCAAATCAAATTTTTTAGGTACAACATTTATTTATCTATTTGTATACCTTGGACATGTTCCCATGTCCCTTATGTGTGCTCTTTCCTGATACTATATGCATACATTTGAACATGTCCATCACTATGGTTCTACAAGAATTTACTTTTTATTTATGTATGTGTACATTTGAACATGTCCTTGTATGTTTTCATTCTCAAATTTGGTGACATGTGCCCATGTCTCTTATATGTTGGCCCCTTGTCCTAGCTTTTGTGTACCTCATGTGTTTGTATATTTGATTACTTATATGCTTGTACACCATGACACTTGTATTTTATTGTCACACATACTAGTATTTGATGCTATGAGGGACCTCATATCTACCCTTCCTACTTGGGTGTCATGATGGACATCATGCCCCATCCACTAGGTAGTTATTCATATTTTGATATTATACATTACTTACATCGATTTTGAGACCCTTATGTAATATTAGATTACAGAATACTATTGAGCTCAACATACCCCCATTTCTGAAAATGGGGACCCTTGTCTTAAATTGTGAAAATTTTTACCTTAAATTTGAAAATTCAATTAATCAAAGTACCATTATAGTGTTTTGCACTTTAAATTTATTTAAATATAATATAACACCTAATTTGGTTGGCATATTTATTCATAATTCTAATTCAATCTTTCCTAAAGTTTTTGACATTTGATCTTTATGTTTCAGGTTACAACTCCAATGGAGTCTATTTGGAATGAGCATGTTTGGGTTTTATGATTTAATAATAATTTGATCTTTTTACTAGTCTTTGGTATGTTGAAATCAAGTTGAATTCATGTCTATTCAGATTAAACCCCTAATTCCAATTACCCTAACTCATTCCCTTTGAATTGAATTCAAAATTGATGGTAACAATTTACATGAGAATGATTTATCATACCCTAAACTTAGTTTAATTTTTATCCTAAGGTTTAGTTGTGTTTATTAACATGACCAAACCTTAGTATAAATTTTTTTATGCTTGGTCTCTTTATTTTCTTGAGCCCCCTTGGTCCCTTATATTTCCACATGGTTTAACTAACCACTGGGACCTTTTGTTATGTCTATAGACTTAGCCTAAAAAGCCTAATCCTAAAAATTTATGCCTTGTCTTATTATTATGTGTGGGGTCTCCTTTATTATGTTTATAACTTAGCTAAATAATTTAACTTAAATATTTATTCATATTTATTATTATGAATAAAAACATTGGTCTAAGAATTAGGCTTAAATGTTATGTTTATCGAGCATAAATTTAAACATCATTTTTATTCACATGATCATCGATCAGTGTTTACCCAGATCAATGGTGCAAGATTAAAGTTGAAAGGTCAAATACCCTAACCCTAAGCTAAAGTTAAACCATCTTCTAGAGACCAATGGTATGTGTTTTCTTGGGCCAGATTGATCCAACAATGCATATCGAGTCAAAACTTGAATGAAGCCCTGAGACAAGCAAGAAAGTGACAATTGTCATAATCTAAACCAAAGGACACTCAAAAACTAATGGAATTCAACCTCAAAGATCAAGATCTAATAGAGCATGTTTACTCAAATGAGTATGATCCAACAATGTGAGATGAACATTGAAAAGTAAATATGAATATGGAGATGACACATGGCATAGTTGTGGGCCACAAATTAAATCTTAAGCAAGATTTAAAGATATATGGTATGTAGATGAGTGTACATATTCATATCAATATTCTATAGAGTAGGAGGTATAATTGAATAGATTAAGATCGATGGAGCATGATTGATCCATGCAATCAAGATCAATGGTGTGAGATCAATGTTGAAACTTTAATAAATCTCCAAGTGAATGTAGAAGTGACAAGTGTCATAACCATGAGGAATGTAGAGATCATACAATGGTGTTCAAGTTCTTGGATTGATATCGATGGTCCATATTGATATGTATAAGGATGATCCAATGGTGTGAAATCAAGAAAGATTTTTTTTAAATACAATAGTCATTTTTAAAATATGAATGAGAAAAGTGGTATTAAAATGTCACATGGATGCCATGGTGATGCTGCATTAGAGACACATAAGTATAATGTGCCAAGTTTAAGATCTTTTAGACCTAGAAAATGCAAGGGTAAATGTACACAACCCAATTGGGATCTAAGTCATGAACCTTATGCAAGTTCAAATAGTTGATGACATTAGAACACTATTAAAAAACTATAGAAAATCCTTAGCAAGCATGACAACCCTAATTAAATCATGTGATCATTATAATTCAACCAAGGAATATTGAATTATCACATATTCAAGAGAATTAGAACCAAAAGCTGAATTATAGTCCACTAGTGAGTAATTTAATAGATTTTCTAGCCATGGTAGCTCGTAAAGGTGTTCTTAAGAAGGATGTGGAGCTTTACCCAACAATATATTATAATAAAGTGCTTAATCACCCAATGGTAGAATTCAAGGGATAAAATAAAAGACTTGACTAACATCTTGATGAAAGATCAAATTCTTGGTTTTGAAACCATTGTCCTACGTCATCTAAAACATAGTTATGGGATGACGTGTAGAAAAAATCAAGCTCTTGAACACATGGTTTGAGAACTTGGAAAGTCACCTTGAGGATGACAAGCACTTACAAAATAGGATGGAACACTTGATTGGTACCATGATCACCAAGACAACTGCACTCAACTTCATAGGCCTCATCATATATGAGGATCTTAAATAAAATGCTACTCTAGTCATGCAATAAGTGAGGAGAAAGAACTAAGGGAAATCTAGGATGGACAATAGTAGGGTTATGGACATGATCCTAATAGAAAAATAAAATATTAGTGAAGCCAAAAACATCAAAAGGGAATTAAGAAGGGTAGATAAAGACCACAAGAGCTTATTATCTCAAATAAAGGAAATCTTCATGAAATCAATTGTAAACCTTGTGTTAACTGGGGAGTGGCATCAAAGAGAAATGAAGACCCTACAACACCAATAGGGGACTTTATCAGCACAAGGGTCCCAAAGATTAGTTCAATTAAGAATATTCTTCTTGTAGTTAAACATTATACATTTTGAAAATGGAATATTCTATTTGTAAAGGCATATGTAGATTGTAAAACACATTGCCTATAGATCAGTCCATTGAGGAAAATATAGTGTATTTTAGAATATTTATAGAAAGGATAGTTGTCCTAACATTTGTACTTTTGTAATTAGATAGGACTAACCGACATACTTCTTCACATCCTATAAAATGATAATTATCAATTGTAAAAAGGGGAGGGAGATTTTTGAGCCAAAACAGATTGTAACTTTTGAGTAATTAATATAAGTAAAGGAATTATACAAAGTTTGTCCAATTTGTTTGTGTATTTTATTATCCTAGCTTCTCTCTCACTGGTTTGTTCTAACTTCTAGATTTGAATGGTTTTTTGGAATTCTTGGTGTGTACATTTAAATGTAGAGCTATTAACTTGTGTCAATGCTAGGTTAACTAAAAGTTCTTAGGTTCATTTCATTTTCTTACTCTTTTTGCATTTGGGTTAATGTTGTTTGCTTGTAGGGGTAAATCTTTAAATTCAACATAGTTCTTATTTACATTATTTTCCACACTTATATGTTTATCTAATATGTGATAGGATTTGAGATTATTCTACTTCATGTCATACATTGGTCAATTGCATGCTTAGATGTTATTTAAACTTTTTCATGATGTTTGGAATAAATATCAACAACATTTATTCTCTATCTTACCTTTCCTTTTGCTCCATTTTTAACTAGATCACTCTGAATTAATTTTCATTGTAAATATCCATCTTAGATTAGTATTTATATTAGTTCTTGATCATATTTCACCATTCTTAGCATAACATTCTTAATATTTTTCATAGATTAACTATTTGGCTACAGTGGCTCCCAACCACCAAACATTATAAATATTGTGAAACAATCCACTTACTTGGCTTCTATTTCATCAATAGATAATACGATTATCACAACCTAAAACTAATGTTATAAATTCTTAGAATTATAAATTTAGAAGTGTTCTTAAACACTTTGGGCACCTATGATACATATTCAATCACCAATAGGATGGGCTTCACTAGCATTAGAATGAGGGCCTAATTAGATCTTTATAAATTTAAAGTATTCTTGCTCATTCTTGTGAATTGTGTTCAAATATTGGTTTAATATTTACACAATTATGCCATTATTTGCTCAATTATGTAAATATCATTGATATTTATGGTCTTGGGCCAATCTTTGTGTTTCCTCTAGACAAAGATCTACGTTCTTTGAATATATATGCTTAATTGTGGTAAAGATGGCTTAAGCTTGGTCACTTCAATAGATTTGAGGTTAGTAATAGTTGTTTTGATCAAATATTGACATATCAATTACAAATTTGAGTTTTTTTTGAGCTTAAATGTGTAAATATTAATTATACTTACATGTTTGGATACATCTTTGAGATAACTTAGTTAAAGATTGTTGTCCGTTGTCATCCTTTATATAAATATTTACAAAATTTGCTCAATGTGTAAGTTTCATCATTATTCTTTGTAAATATAAGACTAACACATCATATTTCAAATAGGATTCAAATCCCATAAGCTAGAATTACCAAAAATTAGGGCAAAGTCACATTTAGAGACTAGAATACCTTTGCTTTCATTAGAAGTTCATAAGAGAGCTAGGAAAGACAAAGTTAAGTAAAAACTTCCAAAGTCTTTGCCAACTTCACCATTTCAGGTGCTCCTATGTTTGATCCTTATCAAGGTATGGCTTGGCTATGTGGTTCTTCAATCAATGTGCCAGGTGTGGTACATGACCTTCCTCATAATCCTAAAAAGTATTTGCCAACATTTAGTCCTAGGTGGCATTATAACTACTGAAGAACACATTAAGAGTTTCAAAGTTGCTTTAAGTTTTCTAAATGTGACTCATGAAGATGTAGCATATAGAATATTCCCTTTTAATTTCAAATATTTTGTCTATGAATGGTTTATCAACCTTATTAAAGATTACATTACCAGTTGGGTTGATTTTAACAATGTTTTCATTGATCAATTTGGTAATTCATTAGTACTTGCATCCTATAATAGTAATTCACCATAGTGAAAAGAGATACAAATGAGCTCATAAGAGCCTTTAATGCTAGATTATAGAAGATATCCAATAGGACCATAGCTCCATATAGACCTGATGAGGCTTTAGCTTTAGAAATCTATAAGGATGCCTTAGATACTATGACTTATATGTTTATAAAGAGAGATGTTGGACCCATGAATACATTATATTTATCTTATATTGAGGTTGTGATCATTAATGACTAGATGTAACCCCAAGGATAATTGTCATATTCTATTCTATTGATGATAGAAATTGTACTATCAACAAATCAACCCTTTCATCTATCACAAAATTCAAATTGGAATTGTACCAGTCTAATCATGGGGGTTCTTGGTGTAAACCTCCTAGCTCAACCAACTCACTCATATCCAAAATCCAATGTTATCTCACAAATAACTCTTCTCTATCTCTCCTATGGATTAAAAAGCCCACTTTTGAAAAAAAAACTTATTAGATCAAATTGAACTCATGGAGACACTTCACATGCCTTAACATATTTATTCAAACCCATGTATATCATTATATGCTTGATTGAAAGTTAAAACCCCTTAGTTTACCTATTTGTTTGTGATTCTTCCTTGTAGCCCTACAAACCCTAATTTTTTACCATAACTTCCTATGGATTAGCTCAAAAAAAATTGAAATTATTTATGGATACCCATTAATACCTTATATAACATAACTAAAAATCACCTAAGTTTCCTTTGTGTGTTTTAGTTCTTTCTTTTTTAGCCTCTGTTCCAATTAGCCCTCCTATCAAGAAAACCTCCATGTCCTAGTTAAAATATAGACTTTAAAATTAAAAAATTACCTTTTTGGATACCCATTATCCTCCTATAGGTGAATCCATCATTTTTTATACCCTTATTTGTACAAAAAACCCCTTTTCCAATATTGGTCTACTCACTTTGCTTGCATGCACCTAAAACACACCTTGTACTTGATCTTTTCCATACTGTACCATCCTAAAACCACTTCCAACAATTTCAAAACATCATAAAGGGTTATATTACAAAATTTAAATAATTTTAAAGGTTTGAAACTTGTTTTAGAGCCAAACCCTAGTTTAGGGCTTTCCAAAGATTTACACATGCTGAGAGCACTCTAAATGCAACTGGGAACGTTTTAGATATTTTAAAAGGTTATAATTTAATTATTTGGGTCTTAAAAGGTGTCTTATACCTAATCCATTAATCTACCAAGTTTTATCAACCTTTTATCCACTAATTACAAAGTGAATCTATCTTGTTTTTCACTGTGTTCTAGACTATATACAAGGTTTCAAGGGTTTCTTCATTAGTCTTTCAATCAATAAACATTAAAAATGGTTATTTATCATGTTTATGGATTAATAAAATTCCTTATATATATACACACACTATAAGAGCCTTTAATAATCAAATAACTTCACAAAACATCAAAATTCATTCATTCTAGCTATACTCTATTTCCTATAGACCCGAGAGTAAGATTTACGGGTTTTAAGATATCCAAGGGGTTTCCAAAGCCTATTTATTCTTAATTTATGTATAACATTATCTCACATACCTATCATCATAATTATATAACTTTCATGCATTATTTTTCATGTCAAACAATTTTCAACAGTGGATTATGAGTGTGTTTTGGAATACCCTGTCTAGACCCTGTTTAAGATCATTGTATTGAATTCATGGTTATTTATAACTCTTGCTCTTATAAAACCATTTTAAATTTACTCTCAGTACACATCCAAATATTTCTCATGTAACAAAATAACCATTCTTTGTCTATATTCTATAGAGAACCATTATACACATATATACATAGGCCTACATTTTTTTTGCATTATTTAGACCAAAATTCCAAAAATTGCATCAAAGTTTTCCTAACAATAACATGGTAATAAAAAAATTGTTATTTATTAACCAAAAATATATACTTACAAATTAACCCTTCTATTCATGGATTTCAGAGCTTTATTGCACCTTCAACATTCTCTTTCCCTTCACATCCCACTTCTTGAACATTATTTCTCTGTCCTTTTGCATGAGAAGCTCTCCCCCCTCTTTTATTCATACCTCTCTCCACTTAATTATTCTCTTCTTGAGAGATCCTCTCTCTCTTACATTTCTCTTTGAATGAGATCTCTCTCTCTCTCTCTCTCTCTCTCTCTCTCTCTCTCTCTCTCTCTCTCTCCTCTCTCTCTCTCTCTCTCTCTCTCTCTCTCTCTCTCTCTCTCTCTCTCTCTCTCTCTCTCTCTCTCTCTCTCTCTCTCTCTCTCTCTCTCTCTCTCTCTCTCTCTCTCTCACACACACACACACACACACACACACACACACACACACACACACACACACACACACACACACACATGTTTTATTAAATTCTAAGCTCTCTCTTCCTTTTCTCTTAATGAACTCTCCACTCTTACGTTTCTTTCCTTTTCTTGATCTCTCCTCAAATTATTTTATTTTCTTAATGATCTCTCTCCATTTGAATGAATTATCTTTTTCTCTTTTAAATAGCCTCCTTTCTAACTCCTATGTTGAATTTGGGCTTTGACAAAACAAATAAGATCTTCCAACATGCTATTGAGAAGATTCCCTAATAATATACTAATTTGGAGAATACTCAAAAAAATAAATATACTTATGGTTGATGGAACTCAACCATTTCCTTTATTTTCTCAACCCACTCCAAACATGGGGATTCTCCTAACCAACTTTTATCTCTCTTACTCATTTTCACTTTTTTTTACATTGAATTTTCACATTTACATTTTACATTGACAATTACTCCTCATTAACAACATTTTAGAGGGAAAAGACAAGAATTTGAATTCAAATTCAGAAAAATAATAAATGATCATGCATTTCATAAGACCATTATAGATGTTTGAGATGCTCCTGCATCAGTTCTAAAGGCTCACTTAAGATCCTAAAGATGTGAGGAGTTTTATTATAAATTTTGGGAAATAATCAACAAGTTATCAAGATAATTTATTTTATTATAAAAATTAAAAATCTATTTATCAAATCATGAATCAATTAAGATAAGAATTTTTAATATATTCTATCTGCCAGAGAAAACATATGAGTTAGATAGTCTCTTGAAGAATAAAAATTGAATTCTATAATATATATGTATTCAGATAATATCTTTTCTTTTTTAATTGTAATTTTCTCCAAGTTAATTCTAAATAAAACAAAAAATAGAAGAGACAGTTCAAAGAAAGACAGAGACAAACATGTAAGCAAAAGAGCAAATAAACTACACACAAACTAATAAACAAGGCAAACAACTAATCCTAGAGCAAAGAGAATAATTAGAAAAATATAGTGAACTAAGAAAAGGATATATTATAAACAAAATAGAAAATAAAATGTAAGAATTAACTAAGAAAACACTTCTAAGAATAAAAGAATATCTAAGGAAAATAGTAGAAATCAATCTAAACTAAGAAATAAACCACACTCAATCTAAAGTAAGCAAAACTAGAAAATCTAATTAAGAAAATTATTATAAAGAAATCCAATTAAAGATAAATAAAGTTTGAAAGATAATATTGAATTTGAAAAGAAGATTAATTAAGGAAAAAAATTATAAACTAGGAAAGTAATGAGAAGATAATTAATCAAGGAATTAAAATAAAGTTATTGCCTATTTGATTTAAACTAAAACAAGAAAAATAAAATTCTTAAACTATGAGAAAATATATCAAAAGATTAGCTTAGAAGATATAAAAAATTATTAAACTAATAATAAAATAAAATAGATCTAGATCTATATACTTAAAGATATCAGCTTATAGCAAAACAAAGGGAAAAAAACTTGAGAAAATCTATAACTATCTAAGATAAAGAAAAGAATAAAACTAAACTATGAACTCATAAAAGAGACAATCTAAAATAATTAAAATAGAGAATAACTAAAGAATAGAACTATAACTAAGAAAATAAAATTACAAACCAAAAACTAGATTTAAAAGAAATCTAAAAGATCTATTTGTATTAAAGTTAGAGTCAAATAATTACAAAGATGTGCGAGTCTCAAAAGAAGAGTTGTCTTAGCAGAAAAAGATAAATTTCATTGAGAAAACCAACATCTTTTTTCTATAAAACATTGAATGACAACTTTATAATCAAAATAGATCAATAAGATGTCATGGAATAGTAAAATGATCATCATTGTTCGGGTTGAATAATTGAAATCTACGCATAAGATTACAAATAGAAATCATCAAAAGATATTAAGATTAACAAAATTTAAATACTCAGTAATAGATGATTAATGAAACTAGATATACCTGTGTTGCATAAGGAATTACTCAACCATTAGATTAAGTATCATTGGATCTATTTGCAAAAGTTGTACTATCTCAAAAAGTTCTATAGAAAGAAGAGATAAATGATTGGCTTAAAAAAATACTTAAGTCTTCAATACATGTTGTGCTTCTATCTTCAAATGAGTGCTTGATCTCTTCTTATACCTTTAACTTAGTTGTAAATAAGTTATAACTAACTTTAATTAGTTATTAGTTAATGTTAACTAATTGACTTTAACAAAGTCAATTAATTATAACTAAAATTGGTTAAGGATAGATTTAATTAAAACATAAAAAGTCTTAATTTGATCAAGATATTTAAAATAATAGACCTAGAGTGCTAATATTAATGAGTGAGAACCCATATTAATTAATAATATAATAGAATACATATCAATCATAAAATAAATAAGTTAGAAATTGATAAATTTTATTCATATTTAAACCATCATGCATATTTAAATAACTTAAGCATATATAATTATATCAAACTCCAAAATTGTTGTATTTATCAAAATTACCAAAATTTGTCAATGTCTGAAAATTAAAGTGTTAAACTAAAAAATTAATGTATGCCATGTAAATTCAACACTAGATAGAAATTATCCTTTGGATGACCAATAGTCATCCAAATCTGACAACACTTTAATCACTTATTTGTCTTGACCTTGAAGACAAACATTGTACTTCATTTTAGTAGCAAGAAATGGCAATAATCTAGTTCCTGAGTCATTTGTATTGTCATCAACCTCTAGCTTAATCCTTTTTAGTAATTTGACCTCTCTTGGTACTTTAGGTTTAACTTGACTAGCAGTCCTCTTTTTAGTAGTGTGAGGCAAAAATCTATGTTTTTTCTTCTACCAAAATAACCTTGACTCCCCTAATTCAACCTCTCAGACCTCAAAAGGGGTTCACTATGGGCACTTGACATGTTCATCTTTCTATATTTTCTAGCAAGGTATCCATGAGAAGGGGAAGGCGCATTCAAAGGAATGACCATTTTCTTAAAATATTTGACATGGGAAGTTTGTACTTCAAGTTGAGTAGGCTGGTTAGTAGGCAAAGGATCATCAATTGGTTTGCCTCTAAAATTAGGGGGTTGGGTAGGCAAAGGTCAAGGATCATGCTCCAGATGGTGAGATGAGCTATTTTGGGAATGTGTATAGGTTCCAATTATGTAGCCATACAAAACCCCATAACCTCTATTAGATAGGTTAACCAGAAGATTACTTAGAATATTCCAAAACTCAAGATCATATGCATCAAAGCGAATTGGTATTCTTGTCTCTCTATGAAACCTAGGTCTAAAACAACCATTACAAAATCCACCCCTATTAAAACCTCTACTAGAATTTGATTGACTAACTCCTCTAATGGAATTTTATCCCTGTCCTCTATCATCATTACTTCCTACTAGCTAATCCCACCTTGGCATACTGATCAATCTAACATACAACAACAAAACCTAAGATTGGGAGATAAAATAAATAAAAAATTGAAAAAAATCAAGAATTGAAGATGAAACTTCATTATGATTAAAACATACTATATATGAATTATAATCTACATTGAATCTCAAATGCCATTAGGATTCCAAAATCAATTCCCAGTATCAAAGAAACTTAATCTCAATATCCATTTTCAAAGAAAAGTTTAAAACTTCAACATTGAGATTAAACTTCAAATAAAATCTCATGTTCTTCAAATTAGCTTTGCCTCCATTCAAAACATCCACATATATATAGAGAGATTTATACCATTACCATTTCCAACATGGCCAACTGATTCAATTCAAATTTTCACATAATGATTCCAATTTCCAACACTATCAATCACATTTTATATATTGAAACCAGATTAGATTTCTAAGATGATCACTATCATATCAAACCCATAATAGATAATCAACTGAAACTAACCATTTCGTGACCTCATGAATGCTGATATCTACATATATATGCATGAGCTCTAAATCATATATTTTCAAAACATATGTAAAGTGATGTTTTATAAATATGTTTGATGCAGAATATCAAATGCATGTAAAACCATTTCAACATACCCTAATAAATTTTCATAATTTTAAGATATATTAAAAGTATAACAAGATGAAATTGTCCATTACTACTTCCAAATTAATTACTTCTCTATCCACATAAATTCTTAAACACTATTCACATATTCAACTTAAAACATAAACCCTAGGTCTACTACCAATCCAAACCAAAATATATTTGTTGGTTTACTCATCTGACAAATATTTCAAAGCAAGGAAAACATATTTATATATACATGATTGAATACAACTTGAACTACACAAAAGACAACCTTTTGGATGATCAAGGAAAATCAACAAAATTTTAACAAATGCATAAAACCTATGCCATAAGACAAGAACCTTTTATGTGCATGTAAATAATAAACACAAGAATTCCATTTTTCAACCATAATTCACTAAACCCTTGACCACAAACTAATCTGAGGCACTTTCGTAAACATTCATATTGATTTATCTAAAAAATATTTCATAACCAAAACAATCATCTTTATATCTGCATGGTGACCAAAACCCAAAATCCAACTTTTGAACTTTTCATAAAATCAAAAGCAACCTCAAACATGCCAAAACTAAAAATGAAAACAATATTTGATTTCTTTCATAAATATGCTTCAAAGACAAAAACAAAAAACATTAACATCAATACTTAAAAAATTTCAACTATATCTGAAGATAAAAATACCCAAAACCAATTTCATCACAAACTAAACACAAAGTGTTTGATATTAATATTCTACAAAGACTCATGTGTTTCAAAAATCAGTAGTAACTGCTCACAAAATCCTACTACTAAAAACTATAATTTGCTCAAATAAAACCATGTACCATTGATAACAACTTCAAACATGTAAGGAACAAAGAACTCAAATACTCTATAAATAATTACATGCAAGAAGGTTTACCAAAACCTTAAACCATTTCTCACATTCTTCAGACTTATTCAAGATAAAGTCTCAAAATTTCATCATTTCATTGTAAACTTTTATTCATTACAAGAATCTTTTTCAACAAATACTAATCTAAACTAGCATAGGCATACCTGGTATATTCTTGAAATATTCAAAACATCCCCACAACCCTAAAAGACTAGACCTCGGCTTTCATAAACAAGCTTGGAGTGAATAATAATAAATGATAAAAATCACAACTTTTATTTGCCAACTCCATTGTCGTAACCAACTGCATGAGGTGCTTTATTTTAATTGGCTTGAAATTATTCATTGCATACTGAATAATTCCATCAAATTGTTTATCAAAATAACCAAAATCAGAGACATCCTTTCTTCACACTAAACCTTAGCCAATTAATTCAACTAATTCATGTTATTCGAGGAGATCAACTAGTCATAAATGCCAACATACCATGAAATCCCCATCTCGATCTTGAAGCATCAAGATTATGATTTTGAACATAAATGCCTTTGCCAACTTGACCATGCTATGATGGCTCAAATTCCAACTCATCAACCAACTATGATAGGGTCTTAAGACTTTCATACATATATATATATATATATATATATATATATATATATATATATATATTTCACAAAGAAGTTTATAATTATTGATTAACTTAGTAACATGAACAAATACCCTTGAAACTATAATTAATTCCTTAAACCAAAAACAAATTGCATGATGAAATCAAAATCAAACCTTAGTATTATGACCCATTGATCTTAAAAAATGAACTATGTGATAAAAAAAGACCATTTTTAGCTCATTTATAGAGATCTTTATTCAAGTGAAAATAACATTATGCAAATGTATATAATATTTTTTAAAGGAATTGTATGTCATTAACTTCTCATCAACCAATCATCTTATTACACATAAATCAAAGGATGATATACATGGTTTGAGAATTACGATCATCAAATTTGATTATTACTCAAATCCTGAAACAACTAAAGTTAGAATGTTGATAAAGTCATTATGTATTCAACAATCAAGTAAAGAAATATAATTTTTAAGCTATATAAAGTAGTGTGGTAGAATAATCTAATCAACTAAACACATCAAACTACAAATATCCCACTCATCTCACCTTGAAAATGAGTCATTTACTAAATCTATATTTGTAGAATAATCATTGATTGTAAATGCGATGTTTTTTTATATACCATATCACCATTTTTTGTTCTATCTCAAGAATCATATCAACTAAGAAGATTAAACCAACATTATAAACCACTTGAAATGACTAAAAACTAAAAATTGCATTAATCAATTGAAACTGTCAAAATTGAATTAAAGTTGAATGATTGATCACATCTTATAACTATATATGGATATTTTATTCATTAGTCCACCATTATTTTTGAAACCACTTAAAACATAAATAAAATTTACCAATCAATCATTACCATTTCACAATCAAGAATGCATCTAAAAATACTATAAATCAATATGTCCTTGACACAGTTTTAGGTTTCATGACAGGGTCATCTCTATCATAAAAAATATATGTTTTAAAAAATTTAGGGGGAGGTTTATAAAATAGGCATAACACGAGGGACCTTGCTAGTCATTTTTTTAAAATAAAATTGAGTATCAATAAATTGCCTATTATAAAATAGATTTCTTCCTTGAGAGTGTGATCCAAGAAAATCATTTCCCAAGTAGTTAAGTGTGAACCCCTTAAATAATAAATTCAAATAAGAGATGGATCATTTAGCTAGTGTGGCATGAAGAAAGGGAAATGAATAGCAAGGAATTTCATGCTAGATGTTCTATCAATTACAAATTCCTTAAGCACAAAATCTAAAAATGACGTAATAGTTATACAACCAAATATAATTCAACCATATTACTCATTTATTATGAAAAAATAAATTTTTGAGAGTAATTTTTTAAAATAAATGATACAACATTTTTATAGATTATTTTCATTCTTCCTTCATAATTTGATATTCCTCATTCCACAATATTTCATTGACCATTTTGAAAACAAATAAAAACAAAACATAAGACAAAATAGAAAAACAAAACAAAACATTAAAACAAAGGAAAGGAAAAAAAAACAAAAAGAAAATAGAAAACAAAGCAAAATAATAACAAACAGATAACTAATCATGAAATAATTTCGAATGATGGCCATTTACTGAGTAATGCAACCAATTTCCTTCAAGATATTTAAGATAAAATACATTATTTCCAACATCTATGACAATTCTGTAATATCCAAGCCATAATGTATCAAACTTGTGATGTTTTTTAGGGTCCTCATGGGATTTATCTCAATATAAAATTAAGTCACCAACATTAAACATTTTACTATAAACTTTTTTATCCAATTTTTTTTTTAACTTTTACTTAGCGATCTCTAATTTATATAATGTTATTTCCTTCGATTTGTCAAGTGCTACCAAATCATGCAACCTTTGTTTAATTAAATTCATATCTTCAGCTATATATTGTAAAGTAGTCCTAGCTGAAAAAACTTGAAGTTATATTGGTAAAGTAGTTTTAAACCCATATGCTAACATGAAAAATGAATAGCCAATTCCTACATTAACAATAGTTATATCATCACATAAGGCTTTAAAAATCTTAAGATATCAATTCCCTTTGTTATCACAAAATAATGTTTTCATAATGGAAATCAGATTTTTATTAGTGGACTTTGTCTATTTCCTTATGGATAGTACTTAGATGTGTAGACACCTAAATTTGGCCACTTCTAACCAGGCTTTTGACTAATTCCCACCTAAAATGCACAATTTGGCCTAAAAACACTAAAACATGATAAATGATGTGAAATTGACATATTCAAATGCTAATTTTGGCCAAGATATCCGTAAATGGGGCAATGTAATTTATGGCCCAGCTAACTTTGATCAGATCATTCTAAGTCAAAATGCCAATTTTATACCTAGGTGCTTTAGATTGCTCTTTCCTATCAAATATCTTGCACAAGATGTATGCTTTTATTATTATTTTTCAATAACATCCTAAATACGATAATAGATCTAACACATTTGACATCAATTTCCAATTCCATAACAAGGCATTATGATCAATCTAAGTAATTTGTGCACAAAGTGCTTAAACATGCTTAAGAGATAATTAACCCAAATCAAGGATTAATTAATAATTCCATGGAAACTTGTTTAAAACTTATTTTTAAAAATGAATATTGAGTATATGTATCATCATCTGACCTCATTTCTTGGGAAGACATCTCTAGGCCATAAATGCCATAAATATCAGGATTCATGCCCTCTATGCCTCATCAATGTCTTCCATGATGCCCTCCATGCCTCTTAATTGCCTCTTATTCAAATTTCATGATGAGGATAATTATAAACTTAATTCCAAAAATTGAATTAATCTTTAACCACACATCTCAATCTCAAGATGGATGGTTCGGGTTGATTCTAGACATTCTCAAAAATATATAAATAGAGAGGCCATGAATATCATTTCTAAGATATTTTAATGCAAATTTATAATGAACAAATATCTTCAATAATATATTGAAATTATTTTTACCATGACAAATTGATTTCAAGACAATCCAAGCCATACGTTAAAGGTGTCAAGGAGAGATGAAGGTAGCCAAGCTTCCATTGCCAAGGACTTCATGAGCACAAGCCAAGCAAGCCACTATAACAAGTATTTTGGATCATCCAAATAAAGTAAAAGAGGTTTCATTTTACATTTTATTTGTGTGTTTTATTCATGTTTGTTAACTAATCTCTCCCTAGTGTCTAGGCCTAGAGATGTTATGCTAGTTAGTGTGTTGCTTTCATTTTCATTTTAGAACTAACACCATACTAACCATCCTCTCTTGAGTCAAATTCTTAGATTCACAATATGAATGAGTATAAATAATAGAATATTTTTCTATAAATTTTATGAAATCATTAGAAATAAATTGAGGTCCATTATCTAAAATAATCTCATATGGAACTCCAAATCTAGAGAAAATATGATTTTATTGAAAAGAAATTACTTCACCTGTTACTGAAATTTAAAGTGCCTTGGCTTTAGGTCACTTGGTGAAATAATATGTGGATATCAAAATATATATATATATATATATATATATATATATATATATATATATATATATATATATATATATATATATATATATATATATATGACCTATAGATGAAAGTGGATTAATATCCTAAATAAATTCAATCCCCTATTTAGTAAAAGGCTTTTTAGGAATAACCAGATTTAAAAGTATTACAAATAGGTTATCCTTCTAAAAAAATAGTTAACAAGGCATACAAGAATGAACTAACTTATAAGAAATTTGAAATAAAGTAGGCCAATAATAACTATCCCTAAAAATATTATAAGCTATTGTTTTTGCAATGACGTGTCCACCATAGTTTCTTTCATGATACCCCCTAAAAACTTTTTGAGTTTGATTATGTGTAAGACATCTTAATAATACACCATCACAATTTTGATAAAAAAATATTGTAAACAAAAATTTAATTCTTTTAACCTTAAGGAATACCTTTATTTCTTATTTAAGTTGTTAAGATAAGAATGATTTTAAAAATAATTAACTAAGTCATGATACCAGTCATCTTCAACTAATAAACAATCCCATTCATTCATTTCATGATCAAACTTAAAAAATTTAAAAAACTCATTAGCTTTCATAATTTTTAAGTGTGGTTTTGTATTTCAATTTTCATCAACTGATAAACGTAGGACATTAATATCTGAGGTAGCATTTTTTACTAAGTGTTTGCTAGTTTGTTACATTTAATAGTTTTAGAAGTTTCAAATTCAAGATCAAATTCTTGAATGCGTAAGATCCACATAGCAAGCCTTCTTTGAATAGTTGGTTGTTTTAAAAGATATGACAAAATAAGTACATTAGATCACATATTTTTGTTTCCTATTAGTAAATATAGAAATTTAATTAAAGAGGAAACAAGTGAGAAATTAAAATTTTCAATAATGGGGTACCTAGTTTCTATATCTTTTAAGACTTGACTCATATAACTGATAGGTTTCTCTTCATTATTTTAAAATTTCTTAATTATAATAGCTTCTATAATCTTTTTAGTAGCATTAACATAAATAATAAATACTTTATTCAAATTGGGTTTAAAAAGGATAGGATCACTTGTGATTACATTTTTGACAGAATTAAAAGCTAACTCAATGTTTTCATCCCAAACATATATTTTATCTTTCTTAAGCAATAATTTTAAAGGATTAGATTTGTTAGCAAAATAAAAAATTAATTTTCTAACAAAATTAATCTTAATGAAAAAAGATCTTAAACTTGATTTATCTTTGGGAGGATGTAGTTCCTTTATATCTTTTACACGTTTAGGATCAATACAAATAACTTATTTAGAGATTATGTGATGTAACAATTTTCCCTCAATCACACCAAAAATAGACTTCTTTAGATTCAAAGAAATGCCAAACTTCTTACATCTTATGAATAATTCACAAAGATGGTCTAAATGCTTCTTTCTTTTTTTAGAATGAATTTTGAGATCATCTAAATAAACTTGAATATTAATTCCTATTAAATCATCAAAGGCAACATGCATAGCCCTTTGAAATGTGGCTCTTACATTCATCAAATTAAAAGGCATTCAATTGTAAGAAAAAGTACCTTGATGAGTGGTAAAACTTATTTTATGTTTATCATCAAGATTCACAAATATTTGATTACAACTTGAAAATATATCTAATAAAGATATTATTTCAGATCGTGAAACCTGTTATAAAATATGATCTATGCTAGGTAGAGAAAAACTATCTTTTATACTTTCTTTATTTAAACCTCTAAAATCTACACAAAGTCTAATATCACCATTTTTATTTCTAACTATAAATAGATTAGCTACCCATTCTAAATATGTTACAAGCAAAATGACATCAACATCAATCATTTTATCCAACTCTTTGTTAATGGTGTCTTCTAACAAAGGGTTGATTCTTCATATTTTTTGGCTAACATGTTTGATATCAAGTTTAATAGGAATGTCATGTTTAATAATACTAGTACCATATCCTTTAAGGTCCTTGTATGACCATGCAAAGACATCAATAAACTCTTTAAACAATTTAATAAACTTAACCTTTTCATTTTCAATCACTTGATTTCTTAAATAAACACACAAGATCTTCTTTAGTACCTAAATTTATACTAGTTATTTCACTTATACTTCTTCTTGATGATTGTTATATTCTATAGATTTTTCACTGATCATTGGGTGAAAACATAGATTTTAAGCTTACCAAATCAGTAGAAAATTTGTTAGTACTTAGCTTTAAGTAATCTCCATAATTAAATACATAGTCATGATGATAAAAGTAATTACCTTTAATAAATGAATCTATACATTTATCACAATTAAACACAAGCCAACTATCATTCAAATCAAGAATCTTAGTATGGAAAATTTCAACAAAAGGAAAACCAATACTAGACTTAATTTCACTCAAAGTTGGATTAGAATCATAAACTACAAGCCTATCAGATCTTACATTGAATTCCCTAAGAACATGTGTGATATTCAAAGCTTCAAAATGTTCAATTAATGACCAAAATTTCTATGTATAATGATGTAAATGGGTTTGATTGGTCTTATAAATCTTTTAAACTTTTCTTACTACTAGTTTTGAATCTCTAAAAACTTCTAAATATTTAACATTTAATTTTATGGCTTTTTATAATCCTAAACATAATGCTTCAAATTTTGTTGTATTATTAGTGTTTTTAAGAGACAATTTCAAAGCATAAAAAAATATTTTACCAATAGGAGATATGAGATAGATTCTATCACCACTACTTTGTTGAGAGTAAGCTCCATCAAAGTAAAGAGATCATACAATGTTTCTTTTAAATATTTCTTCATGTTGATTTTCTAGTTCATCTACATTCAACAATTCATAAGTTCCAATACTAGTTTTAATGTAATAAGTGTTAGATAAAAAAATGATTCAATTAGATTCTCAAAAAAATATTCCTTCTAAATAAATTCAATTTCATTATTATCAAGAACCCAAGCTATATCCTTCCCAAAAAAATCCCCAGTGGCTTTAGACCAATCCCTTCCTATAACATTACATAATTACTAAGAAAATATAAGACTTGAATATTAGTCATACATCTAATACGTTCATCTTGAACAATTTTAATAACTATGTCATGATACTTACCATAACTCTTAGTTTATCTAGCATCAAAACCAGTAAGTTTTCTACTATCTACTTCATAAGATATACCTAATTGATATGTAATGTATTTAGGTATTATATTCTTTGAAGCACCTGTGTCTAGAATACAATTATGAATTATTTTATTTCCAATCTTAACTGTGACATATAAAAGAGGTATATAATCAGCAAGGAGGTCAAAATGTTGAGCATAAATATGTTCCAAATTATTTTCCTCTTGCAAACTTACATCAGCCCTTAGATTTTTTATTGCTTTATTTATCTTATCTAACTGTTCTAAAAGACTAGCAACCTATATCAAAGAAAATATAGCTTTAATTATTGATAAATCATCAATTAAATTATAATTTTTAGCATCAATTTGTCTAAAATTCTTTGATTTATAATGTTGATACTAGTTATTATTATATCTAATTGTAAAAGGATTATTTTGAGCAATATTATCATTATTATTAGTATTATTTTGAGTTGATTTACATTTATCATCTAAAGAAGATTTATCATTTGTTGTTTTATTTTTTTACAGAGGATTATAATCTTTATTTCTAGTATTTATACTATAAATATTCTCATTTTCTAAAGGATCATCAAGAGTATTTATGTTATAATTTAAATCTTCAGTTATTTCATTTTTGCCTTAAAAAAGATATTTTTTAATTTAATAACAACTTGACATGTTTTAGGATTATGATCAAGTTCACAAACATTGCAATAGTAAGCAATATCATTATCTTTCATGAATTTATATGAATAATAAGGTTTATCATTTAGATACCTTTTAACAGTGACCAACTCATTGCGTAAACTTTGTATTTCTTTTAATATCTCTGAATTATCTAAATTTAAGCTTGTAGTAGACCTATCTTTCAAACCTATACATTGAAGTTTATTTTCATATTTGATACAAAATATTATAGTTTCATCATATTCTATAATATATTTATCTTCTAAATCCATTTTGTATTTCAAAGGTAAAGCCTTGTAAAGATAAAGTCTTGATAATTTTTTTGAAGGTCTAAGATCACTTAGAATCTTTTGACATAGTTTGGTGAATCTAGCAATGAAATGATACATGGTTTCACTAGGGGCTAAATAAATATTCAAAAGATTATTTACTAAATCAAAACCTTCCTTGGTCTTACCAAAGACAACTCTAACCAATCTTCTACATCTCTCCAATTATCAATAAATTTAGTAGACAGACTAAGAAATGCTTGATAAGTCTTTTCTTCTGATGTTTGCGCAAAAAATCTTAAACACATATTTTCTCTGGTTATCCCGAGAGTGGCACAAACTAACCTAAAGTATTCTAAGTGATCTTCCCAATATTCTTCAGTAGCACCAAATATTTTTGGTATATTCAATCCTTTAAGAGAAGGAAACTTACTAGGATGATTTTTGATATTGATTAGATTAGCAAAAATCCATGGTGATATATATATTTGATGCTCTTTCTAAGATTCTTCTTCATCTTCACCTTTAGTTAACTCTTCCTACTCTTTATTAGTCTATAACTCATGAAGTAGATCCTCCAATATCCATTTTAGGACTAGTTGTTCCCCACTAATTGATTTCTCGCTCTTTGGTTTTTGACTAGCTAATCTACCATTGGAAGCTTCAATAATTTCTACCTAAAAAGAGTGACTATATTGAACCTAATTTTCTTGACCTAATTCCATATTTGTCAAATAAATTTCAATAGGCAAAACAAAATTTTCAAATAAAAATGAATCAGAAAGAAAATGAGTTTTAAGCGTAGGATTAGCAACTAAAACTCTATCTCTATCTTCTCAAATTCTTCTATTCAAGTTCAAAACATCATGTTGAGTCTCATGTGTAGGATTTAAATATCAATAAATTTCAAATTTAACAATCTCTTCTTCTTGATTTATGAATTCAATAACCTTGATGAAGATATTTAGGATGATTATACTAAGCATAACATGTTAGATTGAAAGCAATATCAACTTGATCGTCTTTTAAAGCTATTAAAGGTTGAATGATAAGAGGTTATTTAGTTCCAATAACCATTAGAAAGAAGAAAAAAAACTTAAAATAATTTATATTTATGAATGATTTACCCTAATAGAGTCACCAAATTTGTTGAAGATAGAAATTGTACCATCAATGAATCAACCCTTTCACCTGTTGCAAATGGCAAATTAGAATTAAATCAGTCTAATCATGGGGCTTCTAAAATCTCACCTAAAATCTTAAAAATGATATGGGTTTTTATCTTAAATTCATAAAAATAATCAAGAACTTATCAAGATAATTTATTCCATTATAATAATAAAAAATCCATTTATTGAATCATGAATCAGTTAAGATAAGAATTTGTAATCTATTTTATCTAATAGAGAAAAAATGAGTTAGATAGTCTCTTTAAGAATAGAAATATGATTTTATAATATATATGTATTTAAATAATATCTTTGCTTTTTAATTGTAATGTTCTCTAAGTTAATTCTCAAGAAAACCATAAATAGAAGAGATTGATCAAATAAAGAGAGAGAGACAAACATGTAAGTAAAAGAGAAAATAAACTACACACAAAATAATAAACAACACAAACAACTAATCCTAGAGCAAAGAGAGTAATTGAAAAAAGGCAATGAACTAAGAAAATGATCTATTCTAAACAAAATAGAAAATAAAATGTAATAATTAACAAAGAAAATAGTTTTAAGAATAAAAGAACCTCTAAGGAAAACAACAAAAATCAATCTAAACTAAGAAACAAACTACACTCAATCTCAAATAAGCAAAACTAAAAAATCTAATTAAGAAAATTATTCTAAAGAAAGCCAATTAAAGATAACTAAGGACTGAAAGAGAATATTCAATCTGAAAAGAATACTAATTAAGAAAAAAACTCTAAACTAGGAAAGTAAAGAAAAGAGAATTAATCAAGGAATTAAAATAGACCTATATCCTATTTGATTTAAACTAAAAGAATAAAACTATGAGAAAATATATCAAAAAATTAACTTATAAGATATAAAAAGTATTGAACTAATAACAAACTAAAATGGATATAGATCTAGATACTTAAATATATCAACTTATACCAAAACAAAGGAAATAAAAACTTGAGAAAATCTACAACCATCTAAAATAAAGAAAAAAACAAAACAAAACTAAGAACTAATAAAAGAGACAATCTAAACTAATTAAAAAAAAACATAACTAAAGATTAGAACTATATCTAAGAAAATCAAAATGGAAAACAAACACTAGATTTAAAAGAAATTTGAAAGATCTATTTACATTAAAGTTAGAGTCAAATAATTAGAAAGATGAGCGAGTCTCAAAATGAGAGTCATCGTAGTAGAAAAAGATAAATTTCATTGAGAAAACCAATATTATTTCTCTACAAAACTTTGAATAACAACTTTATAATCAAAATAGATCAATGAGATGTCATGGAATAGTGAAATGATCATGATTATTGAGGTTGAATGATTGAAATCTTTGAATTAGACTTTAAATAAAAATCATAAAAATATATTAAGCTTAGCAAACTTTAGATAATCAATAGTATATTCTAAATAATTTTATACTAATGATAAAAGATTGATATTAGAGCCTGTAAAAGAATTACTGTTGGAATATCTCTGTCAGAATTTATTTGTCAAACTTTTGAGTTTTTTTGCTTTGTAAAATTATTTGGGAAAGTCATTGCATTGAGTCCCTGGCCATTTTTAAATTGTCATAGGCCCTTTTATCTCTACATCTCTATTTCCCTTACTAAAATTTTCTCGCTTACCAGACTTCAATCTTCAACAATTGAATTTGGTAAATCCCAGACTTCTTCCACAGTAGAAATCATGAATGAATTTGAATTAGAAGGAATGTATGAACTCCCTCCTTTTATCCCAGAATAATTGTCTGATTGTCTAGACATTAAAGTTACTGAATAAAACCTTGAAAAAGAAAATAGCTTGTATAAACCTCTAGCCATTAAAGCTTCACAAGTATATAAAAAGTCTGAACTTTTAAAATCAAAGTTTGTGTATAAATCTACCTATCTATCATTTATAAAGCCTAGAATCAAATCTGTCAAATTAACTCTTAGTTATAAGCCCAAGTATAACTTTCAAACAAATTTATTATCTTTACTTCTTGAACCTGAAATCAATTATATCAGGTCACATGAAGATGTAAAATTTGTACATTTTGTTCTTGTAAGAGTCCATATAACTCCATTGATTCCTGGTAATATTAAACCTATTATATATTTAACCTTGTGTGACAGACTCCAAGTAAGCTTTAAACACGGCTGTCAAATATCAAGCCTTGGCCATTTAAATGATGAAGTCATTTGTTTTGAGTTTTGTGCAAACCTCTCTATCATAGTCCGTGACAAAGGATGTAAAGAAGTTAAGTTTGGTTCTTTAGATTGTTGGGGATTATTCACCTCACTTTTTGGTTTAGATATGTTTGGTGAATTTAAGTATGCATCCATTAATATTTATGTCTTATATAGTATGACTAATATGAACCACCCAAAGATCCTTGAAAATTTGCCATATGCCAAAAGACTTAGTGGTACTATCCAACTTCAAAAAGGTCATATAGAGTCTATTGAGATACCTTCTGATTAGAAACTTGATTGGTTGAAAAAAATTTCCCCCAGAATGAAAGGTCAAGCCATAGTACATAGGAGTGATGGTAGAACTATTAATATTCCTCCCAAATCTTTATCTATAAATTCTTTTGTTCTTTCTCCTTCCAGACCATCAACCTCTTCCTCTTGAAGAGCTATAAAAATAGGTCATATTATAATTGAAGATGAAGAAATTAATCAGGGACTTGATCTTAGAGATCAATTACCTTATACAATGATGAATCTTCCAAGAGAAGATAGCCTAGAGTTTTATATAGAAAACAAAGTAAATCTGTATAAAGGTGGACGATGGCCACCACACAAAGGAGTCCATAAGTAGCCTGCAAGAATAGTACAATATTTTTTTGCTACTTACCAAGGAGATATTGAACCTTATAATGAATTCAAGCATATAAATTATGTGTCCAATTTCAATTCTCATCTATCAGAGAACTTTGATGATCTCTATAGAGATGTTGTATATATCCAGAACAGTATAGATAAACTAACTATTCTTGAAGACAATACTAATGCCCTCTATACAAATATACAAAGCCAATTATCTTCCATTGATTATAAGTTGGTAGCTTTAGATGAAAGTCTTGAATGGCTTTCTAAATAGGATCAATAGGTAGAATCCTCTGTTAGTCAATTAACCTATAGAGTAGATCTCGGTCCCAATTTTAAGCCCAGCAAAAAGCACCCCAATACTACTCTTATGCAAAGGACACATGTCTAACTATAGCCTTGATACCTCAATATTGATGATTTTCTCAATCCCTTAAATGAGATTTTAGCATGGTGTAACTCTATGTGAGTCATCACCATTAATTCTCATCTAGATCCAGTAGGTACTACTAATTTTGCTTCTAAATTATTTTGGGTAATTGTAAATCAATGGTGGGATTCCATGATTGAAGCAGAATAGTTTGAGAAAGTTCATAACTAGCCTGATCCTCTAGCTACTTTATTCCATTTATTAATTAATTAATTTTCTCCTCTAATCACAAATCATGAACTAGAATCTTAAAAATGGCTTCTCAAAATGGAGCTTTGTGATTTAAAACAATTTGATGCTTTTGCCAAACAATTCATGGAATTGGCATATGAAAGTAAAAGCTTTTCCTCAACTAAGATTAAGATCAAATTTTTGCATGCTTTACCATACAATCTCATTGATCATGTCATTGCTTACACTGATCTTAAAAGCCTCACCATCAAAGATCTCTCACTCTCTGATGTCATTGATTTTTATAAACAACTGGCTATCTCACCAAGCATTAGGCCTCTCAAATCACTCTAGCATTTCCTAAAATATCCCCTTTTAGTTATCAACCATTTATACAGCCTCACAAGCAACAAAAGCAATGTCATAAGCATCTTTCTTTTTGGCATCGCTCTTTTCCTCATAAGCACTCCTATGTTCCTCCTTAACATTTCCTCAAGAAACACTGCACTGCTCATCCTCCGTCCAAGCAGCCTATTTTCTACATTTGTCACAAACCTGGCCATATTGCTCCTTAGTGCCATTGCAAAAATCCTATTGTTAAATCTATTTTCACTTCCAACATAGCCACATGGTGGTATGTATTTTATTATGATGAAGATCTATACCTATAGGATGACATCTATGAACCAATTCTAAATGATCTCCCTGAAGAGGATTCAAAAGATAACGAAGATGTATATGCTCTCAAGTCATTAGCCAATGACTTAGACCAACTGCTAATTAACATGCAATGACCTTGGTACTAACCTTAGTATCATGATAATTCATAGCTATCATATGAAGTACATGGTTCTTGGTCTTGCCATCACCATGAAGTACCAAAATGAGACACAAGACCATGGACAAGAGGATACTCTAGAGGAGAAGGATCAACCAGAGGGAGATAGTCCTCAATGCCAAGAATACCTCCAACATTGCAAAGGCCTCAGCATCCTCCTTTACAATTCTAGATCTCTTTTAAGCCAAGTGCCTCATGGATTAAGAATAAATTCACCAGCACAAATTCTCCAATAGAAATCCTTACACCAAAGATAGAGCCATAGTGGGATATATTTCTACCCATAAAAGAAAAATAAGAGGATGAAGAAGTAGAAAGTTATTTCTACTAAGACCAAGATTACTGTCCTGGTGAATGTAGTAATCTCCAAGAAGAAGAAGTAGAGAAAGAAATAGAAGACATCTACCTTGAACAACCCCTTGTTCAAAATCTATGGATACAAAAACTGGTATGTACAAGCATTCCTCCCTTAGAAATTCCACAACCAACTTATCTAACATAGCTGATCAATGGAAAGTTTGCCCAATTTATTACTCTATAAATTAATGGTAGACTTGTAAATGCTCAGATTGATATAGAAGCTTCTCTCTTTCCTTTGTTAAATCTCAGCTCTTCCATGAATGGAAGACATTGGATGACACCATGGCTTACAAGAGCCTAGATGTCCAAGGGAATAGTTTCATATGCAATAAATACAAACATCAACAGACCCTTCAGATAACAAGATAAAATCTTCCATGTTGATTTATTTGCCCTAGATAAGATGCCTATAGATATCGTGCTAGGCAGTGCCTTTATAGACAAATACTCACCTTATGGTTTAACCACAAAGAGTATCATGTTTACCATAGAGAATGAAAGGCTTAGAATTCCTCACCTCATCTATGCCACTAAACAATTTCCTAGTTCAATGACTCAAATACCTGAGATAATAATCCCTATTGAAATACAAGCCATAGGTGAAAATATTAAAACCACTCTCTTTTTTGACAACCCTCAATAGTTTTGGCAAAAATCTATGCCTAAGATGGATATTAGAATCATTGAAGGCAAACATATGAAGATTGGGAAAAGGATCCCAATACCAGCACATGATTATAATGATATGGAACTCCAGATCAAAGAGCTAGAAAGTAATGATTTTATTGAAAAATTAACTTCTCTTTACTGATGTTATGTATTCATGGTTAACAAACATTCTGAGTAGAAGAGAGGAAATAAAAGGATGGTCATTAATTATCGACCATTAAATGCCATTACTCAACCATTTCCATATCCCATTCTAGATAAAAGCTATCTATTGGAGAAGGTAGTAACATCTAAATACTTCCAGTTTGACTGCAAATCCAACTTTTATCAGATCAGAGTTAAAGAAGTTGACAGGGAAAAGATAGCATTCAGTTTCCCTTTAAGTGATTTCTAGTGGACAATGATGCCTTTCAGCTTGATGAATGCCCCTACATTCTACTAGGCCCATATGGATAAAATATTCCAATGCACATATAATTTCTTATGTGTGTACATAAATGACATACTAGTTTTTAGTCATTCTCTTTCTGACCATTTTACTCATCTCTCCAGATTCTTTGAGTTGGCACAAGATGTAGGAATAGTTTTATCAGAAACAAAGATTCAATTATGCAAATATGAATGCAATTTTCTTGGAATGGTGATCCAAGATTCAAAACTGTAATTTTAGCTACATATCAAAGAAAAGGTCATCAATTTTCCAGATATTTTGGATAAATCCAAGCTTCAAGATTTTTTGGGATTATTGAATTATCTAAATAGTTTTTATCCTAACTCTGGTGAAGACAAGTTTCTACTTCAAGAACTTCTCTATAAAAAGAAAGATTTCAAATGGAAGGAAGAACATACATCTTCTATCCACAAAATCAAATCTAAAGTGGTCTTACTTCCTGATTTGTATATCCCAAAATTTGATCAAATGATAGTTTATACTGATGCCTTCGACACTACATGGGGAGGAGTACTTGTTTGTGTACATGATAATAAAAAATTCATCTATGAATTCTCTAGTGGGATATTTAGTATTGATGTTCTTAAATGGATCTCTTTTGATAAGGAGATCTATGTTGTTAAAAAGTGTTTAAAGAATTTCATGTTAAAACTTCTACATTTACCACATTTTATTGTAAAAACTGATTGTACTAGATTTCTAACCTTTAGATAAAAATATCATGGTCAGAAAGATGGTTATGGTAAATATGTTAGATGGCAAGCCTTTTTCCTTCAGTTTAACTTCTCTATAAAACATATAAAAGGTATTGAGAATACTACAGTTGATTGGCTCAGCAAAAATCCACCTGCCACTCTCATGCATCAACCTATTCCTAGTTTCAATTTAACTAGAATCTACAACCAAGGATTTGCTTCTTTGAATATCCTCATCCAAGAACAAATCCTTCATGAAGGGTTGCATCCATGATATACTAGGATTTCCTATGCAGTAGGCCAGGATCTACAAATGTCTTCAGCAGTAGTGATATAGGCAAATCATCATCAAAACACTGGTGTTATCTTCATAGAAAGGTTAAATAGTGAATTCTTGTTTTACCAATTCACTAAACTCTTAAAGCATCCTTAATGGACATGGCTGATTAAAATTTAGTCTCCACACAATGAACATCTATATAGATGGATAGCAAAATACAGACCACATCGTATTCATAAAGAGGAGAACCATGATCAAGACACGGTAGTATATACAATCATAAAAAGATAGCTAAAATGGGAATCTTATACATCACTCCTCATTGTCACACATGTGAAGCTGGACCCTAGCACTAGCATCTTTCCAGTACCTTCTAGATAAGGTGTCTTTTCCAGTCGATAAGTGAAGATGACCTACTAACTAAAATGGAAGCAATGTTGGATACACCAAGCTAGACATCTTCATCTAGTGCATCTAATATCATCTCCCTGTAGATTAACATTTACGCTATAAAGTATGATAGGACATGACACCACCTTGGCATAGATTCTAGGTAGGACCTCCCAAAACACTATAAATAAGCCCCTCCCCCATAGAGTTTGCATAAAAAAAAATTCTAAACTTTATTAAAAGTCTAGTAGCCTTGTTTTAAGAGTATTCTCTTCTCTTGCCCTTTGTGAAATATATTGAGAATCAAAAATTCAAACAAATGTTTGTAAAAAGTGTGGTTTATTAATATAGTGAAGCTATAGCCATTCGGCCCCTGCCTATTGTCACGTGTTTTCTACA
Organism: Torreya grandis; assembly: GCA_037957365.1. NCBI lineage: Eukaryota > Viridiplantae > Streptophyta > Pinopsida > Cupressales > Taxaceae > Torreya > Torreya grandis. The sequence goes on from JARHVA010000069.1 coordinate 3,672,398, forward strand.
ATTAAAATTGTTGAAGGAGGAAGCATCTACTGATGATAAAATATAAGGAGGGAGTTCATACATTCCTTCTAATTTAAATTCATTCATGATTTTTACTGTGGAAGAAGTTTGGGATTTACCAAATTCCATTGTAGAAGATTGAAGTTCTGGTAAGTGAAAAAATTTTGGTAAGGGAAATAGAGATGCAGAGATAAAAGGGCCTATGACAATTTAAAAATGGCTAGGGACTCGATGCAATGACTTTCCCAAATAATTTTATAAAGTAAAGAAACTCAAAAGTTTGACAAAGAAATTCTTACAGAGATATTCCAATAGTAATTCTTTTACAGGCTCTGATACCAATCTTTTATCCCAAAACAATTATCTGATTGTCTAGACATTGAAGTTACTGAAGAAAACCTTGAAAAATAAAATAGCTTGTATAAACCTCCAGCCATTAAAGCTTCAAAAGTATATAAAAAGTCAACTTTTAAAATCAAAGTTTGTGTATAAGTCTACCTATTTATCATTTGTAAAGCTTAGAATCAAATCTATTGAATTAACTCTTAGTTATAAGCCTAAGTGGAACTTTCAAACAAAATTATTATCTTTATTGCCTGAACCTAAAATCAATTATATCAGGTCACATGAAGATGTAAAATTTGTACATTTTGGTCTTATAAGAGTCCATATAACTCCATTGATTCCTGACAATATTAAACTTGTTATATATTTAGCCTTGTGTGACAAAGCTTTAAACACTCCTATCGAATATCAAGACTTGGCCATTTAAATGATGAAGTCATTTGTTTTGAGTTTTGTCCAAACCTCTCTGTTGAAGTCCGCAACAAAGGATGTAAAGAAGTTAAGTTTGGTTCTTTAGACTATTGGGGATTATTCACCTCCCTTTTTGGTTTAGATATGTTTGGTGAATTTAAGTATGCCTCCATTAATATTTCTGTCTTATATAGTATGACTAATACAAACCATCCAAAGATCCTTGAAAATCTGCTATATGCCAAAAGACTTAGTGGTATTGTCTAACTTCAGAAAGGTCATATAGAGTCTGCTGAGATACCTTCTGATTGGAAACTTGACTAGTTGAAAAATGTTTCCCTGAGAATGAAAAGTCAAGCCAAAATACATAAGAGTGATGGTAGAACTATTAATATTCTTCCCAGATCTTTGTTTGTAAATTCTTCTATTCTTTCTCCTTCCAAACCATCAACCTCTTCATCTCGAAGAGCTGTAAAAATAGGTCATATTATAATTGAAGATGAAGAAATTAATTAGGGACTTGATCTTAAAGATCAATTACCTTTTACAATGATGAATCTTCTGAGTGAAGATAGCCTAGATTTTTATATAGAAAATAAAGTAAATATGTATAAAGGTAGATGATAGCCACCATACAAAGGAATCCATAAGTAGCCTGTAGGAACAACACAATATTTTTCTTTTGCTTACCAAGGAGATATTGAACCTTCTAATGAATTCAGGCATAGAAATTATGTGTCAAGTTTCAATTCTTATATGTAAGAGAACTTTGATGATCTCTATAGAGATGTTGTATATATCCAGAACAGTATAGATAAACTAACTATTCTTGAAGATAATACTAATGCCCTCTGTACAAATATACAAAGCCAATTGTCTTCCATTGATTCTAAGTTAGTAGATTTAGATGAAAGTCTTAAATGGATTTCTAAATAGGATCAATAGGCAGAATCCTCTATTAGTCAATTAAACTATAGATTAGATCTCGATCCCAATTTTAAGCCCAACAAAAAGCACCCCAATACTACTCTTATGCAAATGACACATGTCCAACTATAGCCTTGGTACCTCAATATTGATGATTTGCTCAATTCCTTAAATGAGATTTTAGCATGGTGTAACTCTATGTGAGTCATCACCATTAATTCTCATTTATATCTAGCATGTACTACTAATTTGACTTCTAAATTCTTTTGAGGAATTGTAAATCAATGGTGGGATTCCATGACCGAAGCAGAACAATTTGAGAAAGTTCATATCTAGCATGATCCTCTAGCTACTTTATTCCATTTATTAATTAATGAATTTGCTCCTTCAATCACAAATTGTGAATTGGAATCTAAAAAATGGCTTCTCAAAATGGAGCTTTGTGATTTAAAACAATTTGATACTTTTGCTAAACAATTCAGGGAATTGGCATATGAAAGTAAGAGTTTTTCCTTAAGTGAGATTAAGATCAAATTTTTTCACACTTTACCATACAATCTCATTGATCATGTCATTGCTTACATTGATCTTAAAAGCCTCACCATCAAAGATCTCTCACTCTCTGATGTCATTGATTTTGCTAAACAACAGGCTATGTATTTAGTCTCTGAGACTAAATCCATTCAAAAGCTCACCAAGCATCAGGCCTCTCAAATCACTCTAGTATTTCCTAAAACAACCCCTTTCAGTTGTTATCCATTTGTATAGCCTTTCAAGCAACAAAAGTAGCATCACAAGAATCTTTCTTTTCATCATCACTCTTTTCCTCGTAAGCACTCCTATGTTCCTCCTCAATGTTTCTTCAAGAAATGCCGCACTACTCATCCTCCGTCTAAGTAGCCTATTTTCTACATTTGTCACAAACCTAGCCATATTGCTCCTCAATACCATTACCAAAATCTTGCAGTTAAATCTATTTTCACTTCTAACGTAACCGCATGGTGGGATATAGTTGATTCTAATGAAGATCTCTATCTACAAGATGACATCTATGAACCAATTCTAGATGATCTCTTCGAAGAGGATTCAAAAGATAATGAAGATGCAGATGTTCTCGAGTCATTAGCCAATGACTTGGAACAACCACTAACCAACATGCAATGACCTTGGTACTAACCTCAGCACCATCATAATTCATAACTATTATATGAAGCACATGGTTCTTGGTCTTGCCATCACCATGAAGTACCAGAATGAGACACAAGACCACAGACAAAAGGATACTCTAGAGGAGAAGGATCAACCAGAGGGAGATAGCCCTCAATGCCAAGAATACCTCCAATATTGCAAAGGCCTTAGCAGCCTCCTTTATAATTCCAAAGCTCTTTCAAGCCAGGTTCCTCTTGGATTAAGAATAAGTTTACCAACATAGATTCTCTAAGAGAAATCCCTACACCAAATATTGAGCCATAGTGGGATATACTGCTGCCCATAGAAGAAAAATAAGAGGATGAAGAAGTAGAAAGTTATTTTTACTCAGACCAAGATTACTATCTTGATGAATGCAGTAATCTCTAAGAAGAAGAAGAAGATCAATAAATAGAAGACATCTACCTTGAACAACCCCTTGTTCAAGATCTAGAGAGACAAAAATTGGTATGCACAAGCATTCCTCCCTTAGAAATTCCACAACTAGCTTATCTAACATAGCTGATCAATGGAAAGTCTACCCAGTTTATTACTCTAGAAATTAATGGTAGACTTGTAGATGCTTATATTGATATAGTAACTTCTCTCTCCTTTGCTAAATCTCAGCTCATCCATGACTAGAAGACATTGGATGACACCATGGCTTACAAGAGCCTAGATGTCCAAGGGAATAGTTTTGTATGCAATAAATTCAAACATTAGCAAACCCTTTGGATACAAGATAAAATCTTCCATGCTAATTTCTTTGCCCTATATAGGATGCCTATAGATATCCTACTAGGTGGTACTTTTATAGACAGATACTCACCTTATGGTTTAACCACAAAAAGTATAATGTTTACCATAGAGAATGAAAGGCTTAGAATTCCTCGCCTCATCTATGCCATTGAATAATTTCCTAGTTCCATGACTCAAATACTTGAGATAATAATCCCTGCTAAAATACAAGCCATAGGTGAAAAGATTAAAACCACAATCTGTTCTGACAACCCTTAGTAGTTTTGGCAAAAATCTTTGCCTGAGATGGATATTAAAATCATTGAAGGCAAACATATGAAGATTGGGAAAAGGATCCCAATACCAACATAGGATTATAATGATATGGAACTCTAGATCAAAGAGCTAGAAATTAATGATTTTATTAAAAAATTAACTTCTCCTTACTAATGTTATGCATTTGTGGTTAACAAACATTCTGAGTAGAAGAAAGGAAATAAAAGGATGGTCACTAATTATCAACCATTAAATTCCATTACTTAACCATTTCCATATCCCATTCTAGATAAAAGATATCTATTATAGAAGGTAGCAACATGTAAATACTTCTCCCAGTTCAATTGCAAATTTGGCTTTTATCAGATTAGAGTCAAAGACGCTGACAGGGAAAAGATAGCATTCAGCTACCCTTTTGGCTTGGTGAATGCCCCTGTATTCTACCAGGCCCATATGGATAAAATATTTCAAGGCACATCTAATTTCTTGTGTGTCTACATAGATGACATAATAATTTTTAGTCATTCACATTCTAACCATTTTACTCATCTCTCGAGATTCTTTGAGTTGGCACAAGATGCAAGAATTGTTTTATCAAAAACAAAGATTCAGTTATGCAAAATTGAATGCAATTTTCTTGGAATGGTGATCCAAGATTCAAAACTATAAGTTTAGCCACATATCAAATAAAAGGTCATCAATTTTCTAGATATTCTGGATAAATCCAAGCTTCAAGCTTTTTTGGGATTATTGAATTATCTAAATAGATTTTTACCTAACTCTAGTGAAGATAGGTTTCTACTTCAAGAAATTCTCCAAAAAAAGAAAGCTTTCAAATGGAAGGAAGAACATATAGCTGCTATCCACAAAATCAAATCTAAAGTGGTCTTACTTCCTGATTTGTATATCCCAAAATTTGATCAAATGAAAGTTTATATTGATGCCTCTGACACTGTATGGGGAGGAGTACTTGTTTGTGTACATAATAATAAAGAATTTGTCTATGAATTCTCTAGTGGGATATTCAGTACTGATGTTCATAAATGGATCTCTTCTGATAAGGAGATATATGCTGTTAAAAAGTGTTTAGAGAAGCTCATATTAAAACTTTTGCATTTGCCACATTTTATTGTAAAAACTAATTATACTAGATTTTTGATCTTTAGAGAAAAAGATCATGGTCAAAAAGATGGTCACGGTAAATATGTTAGATGGCAAGCCTTTGTCCTTCAGTTTAACTTCTCTATAGAACATATAAAAGGTATTGAGAATACTATAGATGATTAGCTCAGTAGAAATCCACCTACCACTCTCATGCATCAACCCATTCCTAGTTTCAATTTAACTAGAATCTACAACCAAGGATTTGCTTCTTTGAATATCCTCATCCAAGAACAAATCCTTCGGGAAGGGTTACATCAGTGGTTTACTAGGATTTCCTATACAGCAGGCCAAGATCTACAAATGTCTTTAATAGCAATGATACAAGAAAATCATCATCAAAACACTGGTGTTATCTTCATAGAAAGGTTAAATAGTGAATTCTTATTTTACCAATTCACTGAACTCTTAAAGCATCATTTATGGACATGGCTAATTAAAATCTGGTCTCCACATAATGAACATCTGTATAGATGGATAGCAAGATATGGACCACATCGTATTCATGAAGAGGAGAACCAAGATCAAGGCATAGTAGTACATATGATCATAAGAAGATAGCTAGAATGGGAATCTTACTTCTACATCACTCCTCGTCGTCATGCATGTGAAGCTGGACCCCATCACTTGCATCTTTCTAGTACTTTCTAACTAAGGTGTCTTTTCCAGCCAATAAGTGAAGATGACCTACTGATTGAAGTGGAAGTAATGTTGGACCCACCAAGCTAGATGTCTTCATCTAGCACGCCCAATAGCATCTCCCTGTAGATTAACTTTTATGCTATAAAGTATGATGGGACATGACACTACCTTGGCATAGATTCTAGGCAGGACCTCCTAAAATAAAATAAATAAGCCTCTCCACCATAGATTTTACATCAAAAAAAATTATAAGCTTTCTTAGACGTCTAGTAGCCTTGTGTTAAGAGTATGGTCTTCTCTAGCCCTTTGTGAAGGATCCTGAGAATTAGAAATTCAAAACTAGATATACCTATGTTGCATAAGCAATTTCTCAATCATCAAATTAAATACCATTGGACCTATTTACAAAATTTGTACTATCTTAGAGAAGTTGCATAGAATGAAAATCTAAATGATCAACTTCAAAAAATACTTAAGTCTTTAATACCTATTGTGCTTCTATATTCAAATGAGTGCTTGATCTCTTCTTATATCTTCAACTTAGTTGTAGATAAGTTATAACTAACTATAGTTAGTTATTAGTTAATGTTAACTAATTGACTTTAACAAAGTCAATTGATTATAACTAAAATTGGTTAAGGATAGATTTAATTAAGACTTAAAAAGTCTTAATTTGATTAATATATTTAAAATAATAGACTTAGGGTAGTAATCTTAATAAGTAGGGACCCATATTAATGAATAATATAATAGAATACATATCAATCATAAAATAATAAAGTTAAAAATTGATCAATTCTATTCATATTTAAATCATCATGCATATTTAATTAGCTTAAGCATATATAATTATATCAAACTCTAAAAATTTTATATTTACTAGAATTACCAAAATTTGTCGAAGTCTAAAAATTCAAGTGTTAAATTAAAATATCAATGGTTGTCGTGTAAGATCAACACTAAATATAAATTATCCTTTGAATGACCAATAGTCATCTGAATCTGAAAACACTTCAATCACTTGTTTATCTTGACCTTGAAGACAAACATTGTACTCCATTTTAGTAGCAATAAATGGCAAAAATCTAGTTCCTGAGTCTGTTGTATTGTCATCAACCTCTAGCTTAATCCTTTTTAGTAATCTAACCTTTTTTAGTGCTTTAGGTTCAGCTTGACTAATAGTCTTCTTTTTAGTAGTGTGAGGTAGAAAATCTATGATTTTTCTTCTATTAGAATAACCTTGACTCCCCAAATTCAACCTCTCAAACATCAAAAGGGGTTTACTATGGGTACTTGATAAGTTCAACTTTATACATTTTCTATTAAGGTCTCCATGAGAATGGGAAGGTGCATCCAAAGGAATAGCCATCTTCCTAAGATCTTTGGCATTGATAGTTTCTACTTCAAGTTGTGTAGACAAGTTAGTAGGTAAAAGATCATCAATTAGTTCACCTCTAAAGTTAGGGGGTTGGATATGCAAATGTCAAGGATCATGCTCCAGATGGTGAGATGAGGTACAATGGAAATGTGCATAGATTCTAATTTCATGTCCATGGAAACCCCTATAACCTCTATAACCCTTAATGTCTAGGTTAAAAAATAGATTACTCAAAATATTCTAAAACTCAAGATCATAGGCATTAAAGTGAATGGACATTCTTGTCCCTTTATGAAACCTAGGTCTAAATGACCTATACAAAATCCACCCCTATTAAAACCTCTGCTAGAATTTGACTAACTAACTCCTCTACTGGAATTTTGTCTACATCCTCTATCATCATTACTTCCTACTAGTTGATTCCACTTAGACATACTGATCAATCTGACATACAATAACAAAACTTAAGATTGAGAGATAAAATAAATTACAAATTAAAAAAATTCAAAAATTGAAACTAAAATTGCATTATGATTGAAACATACTGTATATGAATCAAAATCTGTATTGAACCTTAAATGCCATTAGGATTCTAAAATTAATTCCCAATATCAAAGAAACTTAATCTCAATATCCATTTTCAAAGAAAAGTTTAAAACTTCAACATTGAGATTAAACTTCAAATAAAATATCATGTTCTTCAAATTAGCTTTGCATCCATTCAAAAATATCCATATATATGTAGAGAGATTTATACCATTATCATTTATAAAAAAGTTGACTGATTCAATTTAGATTTTCACATAATGATTCCAATTTCCAACACTATCAATCACATTTTATATATTGAAAGCAGACTAGATTTTTGAGATGATCACTATCATATCAAACCCATAATAGATAATCAGCTAAAATTAACCATTTTTTGACCTCATGAATGTTGATATCTATATATATATATATATATATATGCATGAGCCCAGAATCATCCATTTTCAAAACATATGCCAACTAATCTTTTATAAGTATGTTTGATGTAGACTATCAAATACATGCATAACCATTTCAACATACCCTCACAACTTTGCATGATTTTTTTAATATATTCAAAATATACCAAGTTAAACTAATTTATTACTACTTCTAAAAAAATTACTTCTCTATCCACATAAATTATTAAACACTCTTCATAGATTCAATTTGAGACATAAACCCTAGGTATAATACCAATTCGAACTAAAAGATATTTTTTGGTCTACTCATCTGACAAATATTTCAAAGTAAGGTAGACATGTTTATATATACATGACTAAATATAACTTAAATTATATAGAAGATAATCTTTTCGATGATCAAGTAAAATTAATAGAATTTTAGCAAATGCATAGAAGTTATGCCATAAGATAAGAACCTTTTATGTGCATGCAAAGAATAAATTTGAGAATTCCATCTTTCAACCATATTTCACTAAACCCTTGACCGCAAACTAATTTGAGGCACTTTTGTAAACCTTCATACTGATCTATCTGATAAATTTTTCATAACTAAAACAATCATCTTTATATCTGCATGTTGACCAAAACCCAAAATCCAACTTTTTGAATTTCCATAAAATCAAAATCAACCTCAAACATGTCGAAACCAAAAATGAAAACAATATTTGATTTCTTTCAAAAATATGCTCTGAAGACAAAAATAAAAACTAATGGCATTGATATTTAAAAACTTTTAACTATATCTGAAGATAAACATACCCAAAACCAATTTCATCACAAACTAAACACAAAGTGTTTGATACTTAATATTCCACAAAGACTCATGTGTTTCAAAAGTTGATAGTAATAACTCATAAAATCTCACTACTAAAAACTAGCATTTGCTCAAATAAAACCATGTATCACTGATAAAAACTCTAAACATGAAAGGAACAAAGAACCTAAATACTCTTATAATAATTTCAAGTAAGAAGGTTTATTGAAACTTTAAAACATTTCTCACATTTTTCAGAGTTATTCAAAATAAAGTCTCTAAATTTCATCATTTCATTATAAACCTTTATTCATTACTAATTTTTTTTTCAAAAAATATTGATCGAAACTAACATAGGCATACTTGATATATTCCTATAATCTCCAAATATTTTCCATGACCCCAAAAGACCAGAGCTTGAATTTTGCAAACAAGCTTAAAACAAATAACAATAACCAAGAAAAATCACAACTTTTATTTGCCAACTTCACTATCATAACTAAAGGCATGACATGCTTTATTTTCATTGAATTACAATTATTGATTATGTACTTAACAATTTTGTCAAATTATTTATCACAATAACTAAAATTAGAGACATACTTTCTTCACACTAAACCTTAGCTAATCATTCAACTAATTCTCATGACTTGAGAAGATCAGCTAGTCATAAATGCAAACATACCACTAAATCCCCATCTTAATCTCGAAGCATCAAGATTATGCTTGAAAACATAAATGTCTTTGCCAACTTCACCATGCTATAATGGATCAAATGCCAACTAGATGTCAACTCATCAACCAACTATGCTAGGGTCTTAAGACTTGTATATATATCTCCCAAAGAACTTTACAACTATTGATCAACTTAGTAACACAGTTGAATACCCTTGAAACTATAATTAATTCTTTAGACCAAACACAAATTACATGATGAAATCAAAATCAAACCTTGGTATTATGACCCATTGATCTTAAAAAATGAACTATGTGATTAAAAAAAGACCCCTTTTAGCTCATTTATAGAGAACTTTATTCAAGTGAAAATAACATTCTATAAATTTATATAATTTTTTAAAAATAACTTGTATGTCATTAACTTCTCATCAACCAATCTTATTCTTACACATAAATCAAAGGATGATATACATGCTCTGAGAATTATGATCATCAAATTTTTTTATTACTCAAATCTTGAAACAACTAGAGTTAGAATGCCAATGAAGTCACTATGTATTTGGTAATCAAGTAAAGAAATATAATTTGTAAGCTATACAAAGTAGTGTGTTAAAATCATCCAATCAAATAAACATGTCAAACTACAAATATCCTAATCATATGACCATGAAAATGAGTCATTTACTAAATCTATATTTACAAAATAATCCTTGGATGAAAATGTGATGTTTTTTAAATACCATATTACTATTTTTTATTCTATCTCAAGAATCATATAAACTAATAAGATTCAACCAACATTATAAACTAACTAAATTGACTGAAAATTGAAATCTCATTGATGAATTGAAACTATCAAAATTAAACTAAAGTTCAACAACTGATCACATGTTATAACTATATATTCATATTTTATTCATTAGTCCACCATGATTTTTGAAACTAATTAAAAAATAAATAAAATTTACCAATCAATCATTACCATTTCATAATCAAGAATTCATCTAAAAATACCTTCAATCAATAGGGTCCCCGACACAGTTTTAGTATTCTTGACAAGGTCATATCTATGACAACAAGTATATATTTTTAAAAATTTAGGGGGTTGTAGAAAGTAGGTATAACACTAGTGACATTGCTAGTCAATTTTATGAAATAAACTTGAGTAGCAATAAATTTCCTATTATAAAATAGATTTTTACCTTGAGAGTGTGATCCAATAAAATTATTTCTCAAGTAGCTAAGTGCAAACCCTTTAAATAATGAATGCAAGCAGGGGATTGATCATTCTGATAGCATGGCAAAAATAAAGGAAAATGAATAACAAGGAAGTTTAGGATGGATGTACAATAAATTACAAATTCCTTAAGCATGTAATAGTTTTAAAACTAGATATAAGTCAACCATATTAGTCATGTATTATGAAAAATCAAATTTGTAAGAGTAATTTCTTAAAATAAATGATACTTACAGCACTTTCATGGATTCTTTACATTCTTACTTCATAATGTGATATTACTCATTCCAAAATCTTTCATTGATAATTTTAAAGACAAAGAAAATTAAAGCAAAACAAAACACAAGACAAAATAGAACACCAAAACAAAGAAAAGGAAAAACAAACCAAAAAGAAAACAAAAAATAAAGCAAAAAGGTAACACATAGATAACTGATCGTGAAATAATTTCAAGTGATGATCATTTACTAATTAATGTAGTAAATTTACTACAAGATATTTAAGATGAAAATTATTATTTCCAACAATTATGGAAATTTTGTAAAGTCCAATCCATAATGTATATAAATTATGATGTTTTCCAGGGTCCTCATGGGTTTTGTCCCAATATAAAACTAAGTCACAAACATTAAAATTTTTAATATAAACTTTTATATCAAAAGATTTTAAATTTTTCTTAGCCTTCTCTAATTTCTATAATGTCATTTCCTTGGATTCGTCAAGTGCTATCAAGTCATGCAACCTTTGTTCAATTAAATTAACATCTTTAGCTCCATATTGTAAAGCAATCATAGATAAAGAAACCTGAATTTCTATTGGTAAAGTAGCTTCAAAACCATATGCTAACATGAAAGGTGAATAGCTAGTTGCTAACTTAACAATAGTCCTATCAACCCATAAGGCTTCAAAAATCTTAAGATGTCAATTCCTTTAGTTATCACAAACTAATTTTTTCAGAATGGAAATCATATTTTTATTAGTGAACTCAGCTTGTCCATTTCCTTATGGATAGTAATTAGATGAATGACTATAAATAAAATAATATTTTTATAAAAAATCTAAGAAATCATTTGAAACAAATTAAGGTTCATTATCTAAAATAATCTCATATGGAACTCCAAATCTAGATAAAATTTGATTTTCTAGAAAAGAAATTACTTCACCTATTACTAAACTTTTAAGTGCTTTGGCCTCAGGGCACTTGATAAAATAATCTTTGGCTATAAATATATATTTATGACCTACAAATGAAGGTATATGAATATCTAAAATAAATTCAATGCCCCATTTAGTAATTTTTTTTCAAGAATAACTAAATTTAAAGGCATTGTAGATAGTTTATCTCTCTCAACAAATAGTTGACAAGGTATACAAGTATGAACTAACTTATAAGCATATTGAAATAAGGTAGACCAATAATAACTAACCTTCAAAATCTTATAAGTTATTGTTTTTTCAGTGTAGTTTCCACCACAATTTCCTTCATGACAGCCCTTAAGAACTTTTTGAGTTTGATTATGCATAAGACATCTTAATAATACACCATCATGATTTCATTAAAAAATAAAAATTTTGAGTAAACAAAATTTTAATGCTTTTAGCCTTAAATAATGTCTTTATTTCTTATTTAAGTTGTTAGGATGAGACTAATTTTGAAAATAATAAACTAAGTCATGATATTAGTCATCTTCAGCTAATAAACAATCACATTCATTCATTTCATGACCAAACTTAATTTTTTTTAAAAAATTTAGTAGCTTTCATAGTTTTAAAGTATGGTTTTGCATTTAAATTTTATCAACTAATAAAATTAAGACATTAATATTTGAGGTATAATTTTTAGTTAAGTGTTTTGCTAGATCATTGCCTTTACTAATTTTAGAAGTTTCAAATTCAAGATCAAATTCTTGAATGTGTAAGATCCACATAGAAATAATTTCTTAAATAGTTGTCTATTTTAAAAGATATGAAAAAATAAGTAAATTATATCACACAAAAATATTGTTTCCCATTAGTTAATATCAAATTTTAATTAAATAAGAAATAAGTGAGAAAATGAATTTCTCAATAAAGGGGTACCTAGTTTCTTCATCTTTGAAGACTTGGCTCATACAACTGATAAGTTTCTCTTCATTATTTTCAGATTCTTGAGTTATAATATATCCTATAGTCTTTATAGTAACATTAAAATAAATAATAAATGCTTTCTTCAAATCAAGTTTAGATAGGACAAGAATACTTGTGATTGCATTTTTTACAGAATTAAAATCTAACTCAATATTTTCATCCCAAACATATATTTTATCTTTCATAAAAAATAATTGTAAAGGATTAGATTTGTCATCAAAATCAGAAATTTATTTTCTAATAAAATTAATCTTACCAAAGAAAGATGTTAAACTTGATTGATATTTGGGAGGATGTAGTTCCTTTATATCTTTTATACATTCAGGATTAATAAAAATACCTTCTTTAGAGATTATGTGACCTAACGATATTCTTTTAGTCACACCAAAAATAAACTTATTTGGATTTAAATAAATGACAAACTTCATACATCTTGTGAATACTTCATGAAGATGGTCTAAATGATTTTTTTTTATAGAATGAATGGTGAGATCATCCAAATAAACTTGAATAACAATGCATATTAAATCATCAAAGGCAATATGCATAGCTATTTAAAAAGTGACTCTTGAATTCATCAAATCAAAGGGAATTAGATTGTAAGCAAAATTAATTCAATGAGTCATAAAATTAGTTTTATGTCTATTATCAATATTCACAAGTATTTGATTATAACATGAAAATCCATCTAATAAAGACATCATTTTAGATCTTGCAACCTAGTGTAAAAATTGATATATGTTAGGTAGAGAAAATTATATTTTACACTTGCTTTATTTAAATCTTTAAAATCCAAAAAAAAATTAATATCACCATTTTTATTTCTAACCAAAACTAGATTAGCTACCCAATCTAAATATGTTATAATAAAAATGACACCAACATCAATCATTTTATCTAGCACTTTGTTAATGATGTCTTCTAATAAAGGATGGATTCTTTGTATTTTATGCCTAATAGGTTTGATACAAAGTTTAATAGGAATGTTATGTTTAATAATACTAGTATCATATCCTTTAAAGTCCTTATATGACCATGCAAATATGCCAATAAAATCTTTAAACAATTTAATAAACTTAACTTTTTCTTTTTGTCACCTGAATTCTTAAATAAACATAGGATATTCTTCAGAGCCTAAATTTGTGGGATTGGTTTCACATATGATTCATCTTGATGGATCTTTTATTCTAGATAATTTTTGCTGATCATTGGGTGAAAACATAGATTCTAGGCTTACCAAATTAATAGGTAATTTATTAGTACTTAGCTATAAATAATCTCCAAAATTAAGTACATAGTCATCATGATCAAATTAATTACTTTTAAGAAATGAATATATATTTTCATCATAGTTAAACATAGGCCAACTATCATTCAAATTAGGAATCTTAGGATGGAAAAGATTAATTAAAGGAAAATCAATAGTGGGCTCAATTTCACTCAAAGTTGGATTAGAAGCATAAACTACAAGCCTGTCAACTCTTATATAGAATTCCTTAAGAATATGTGTGATATTGAAAGCTTTTAAATGTTCAAGTAATGACCAAATTTTCTATGTATAATGATGTAAATAAGTTTGATAGGTCTTATAAATATTGTGAATTTGTCTTACTACTAGTTCTGAATCTATAAAAACTTCTAAATGCTTAACATTCAATTATATGGATTTTTCAAATCCTAAAAAAAATGCTTCAAATTTTATTGTATTATTAGTTTTTTCAAAATACAATTTGAAAGCATAATGAAATATTTTACCAGTAAGAGATATGAGACAAATTCTAGTACCACTACCTTGTTGAGAGCAAACCCCATCAAAGTAAAGAGATCATAAATTTTTTTTTTAAATATTTCTTCATGAAGATTTTTTGGTTCATCTACATTCAACAGTCAATAAGTTCCAATACTAGTTTTAATGTAAGAAATGTTAAATGAAGAAGGTGATTCAATTGGATTACAATAAAAATCATCACTCTTAATAAATATAATCTCATTATTAATAGGAAGCCAAGTTATATCATTTCCAACAAAAGCCCTAGTGGATTTATACCAATCCCTTCTTAATAATATTTCATAATTACTAAGAATATCTAAGACTTGAATATTAGTCATACATCTAATATGTTCATCTTGAATAATTTTAATAATGTTGTAAATTTGAGTATCATGGTGTATAAGGAGATTATTCGTAAGATTGTCATTGATGTCATATAGGCAAACATTAATGATGGCAAAAGCATAATGATTTGGGTTTGTCAAGTCCATGTACTTCATTCACTGATTTGGGTTTGTCAAGTCCATGTGCTTCATTCATTGATTTGGGTTTGTCAAGTCCATGTACTTCATTCACTTTTAATTATAAAGTTTCATGAGTAGATCTGTGTCGAGAACCTAAATGGGTTAAGAGAGTGTAAATTGGGTTTGTGAACTTCAATTGCTTCAACTCATAAAGTTTCACTAGTAAAGTCATGTAGAGAACCTGAATTGGTCTAGTGAAGTCAAGCAAGTTGAGAAACCCAAATGGGTCTTTACCTCAAGAGTAAATAGAGTTTACCAAGTAACTTTCATTCTTTCAATCTTATAATTAAATCAATACAAATAAATTGAAGTATGTTATTTTAAAGAACATTTTTTTGGTCTTCATACTTAGCCAATTTTCAACTTGGTCTATTCTTTTAGAAATATTAGTATAGGCAATTCTTTCATAAATTTATCCTAAAGGAAAGTCATAAAGGAAATGATCCCATGAAAATTTTCTAAAAGGTAATTTTTGAGAATTCTAAAGGGTAAGTGAACCATTCAAAAAAATTGAAGGGATCTTTTCAAAAACCCTGAAGGGTATGTGGACCACTCAAAGCCTCTAAAGGGATCGTTGCAAAAAATTAGAAGGGCAAGGGGACCCAAATTTTTTTTCGAAAAGTTAATTTTTGAGAAGTCTAAAGGGTAAGTGAACCATTCAAAAAAGCTGAAGGGATATTTTTAGAAAACCTGAAGGGTCTATGGACTACTCATAGCCTCAGAAGGGATCATTGCAAAAAATCTGAAGGGCAAGTGGACCTGAATAAAAATTTTGAAGGGTATGTGGAGCCTTAAAGAAAGATGAAGGGTACATTTGTAAAGCCCCAAAGGGTATGTGTCTTAAATAAAAGTGTTGAAAGGGGACTCAGACAAAAATTCCATGGAAATTGTCTCGAAGGGGACCCAAACAAAAAGTCCATGAAAATTATCTTGAAGGGGACTCGAACAAAAATCCCACAAAAAATTGTTTGAAGGGGTAGTACAAATGGAGGGAAAGGACACTTGAGCATCTAAAAAAATAAATAGGGTGCTTCCACAAGTACCGAAGGATAATTTTGAAGGACACAAGGACCATTACAAAGCCTCCCAAGGATCACTTGGATTATTTCAAAAAGAATCTAGGGGAAGTGGAGATTTAAAAGGGTTCTGAAGGATATCTTGGCTAAAGTATAAGATGCATTGTTTCCAAAGGATTAAAATGAGATTAAATATTGAGCATATCAAATATAATCATAAGGAGTGAAAGTGAACCAATCATATATAAAATATCAAGATGCGAGAAAGAACTCGATGGTTAATGTAATAGAGATTAATAGTTCTATTTTCAAAAATGGAAATATATGATGGTTTAAGATAGATAGTGAATGGCACCAATGACAAGATGAATACTCCTCATTTAATGACATGACTAGATAAATGGTCAGCTCAAAAATTCTACATGGAGCTTGAGATTTATTGATCCAACTGATCAATCATCAATTAAGGAGGTTGTGCATTTATGAGATAAATCCAATAGTTTCCAAACATAGTAAAGAGACTTGACCATTACAATGTGATGCATGAACTGAGACATGGGAAAGATAATAATTCACAATCAATTTTAATGAGAACTAATTAATTGTACCTAAATTGTGAACACAATTGGAGATAGAAAACCCTAAGCTTTATTGTCTAAACATATACAACATCTTGAACATTTTAATTTACTTTTTGCCACTACTAATGCTACCATCACAATTTTGAGAGTGAGTCAAAGGTTGTTGATTAGAGACATATGCAGATGGAGTCAAAGGTTGTAGATTAGAGACATATGTAGATGGAATAAAAGGCTATCAATTAGAGACATATGCAGATAGAGTAAAAGGTAAAAGAAAAAGGGAGAATGAAGCATGTCTAAATATAACTTATCTAGACATACATAGATAAATAAAATGGGTTGTCATTACTATTGTTGAAAATAAAAAGTACCATCAGAGAAAATTTGAAGGGTGTTAACTCAGGATGTATGCAGACATAGAGTGGAAGACAATGAGACACAGAGTGAGGTAGAAAGGAAGAAAGAGCACATAGATAATGTGTAGAGATTGAGTAGAGAGAAAGAAAGAGAATATAGATAATTTGCAGAGATTGAGTAGAGAAAAATAGGAATACACAAAATAAGCCAAGAGTGACTAGTTACATACTAGACTTGTAATAAAGAAACTAAATTGGATTTATTTATGAAACTATCTTGTATATTGGAGTTATAGCTCCATATTTTTGATTGGTTGGTGCTATCAGATAAAATGAGTTGATGCTTAGTTGGGAGATTGGAGTCTCCTTAGGGTTGGTTCCCTTAAATCTAGTAACCAGTAAGGTTAGACTGAGTTGGGGCTCCATTAGGGGATTGGTGTCTCCTAAGGATTGGTGTCTTTAAATGTAACAAGTGTGGTTTTTCCAGTGAGGTGATTTAAATATGAGGCTGGATTAAAATAGTAAATTCTAATATCTATTCTCACCATGGTTTTTCCCTTTGGGTTTTCCATGTATAAATCTAGTGTATTGTTCTTTTGTGTGTGTGTGTGTTTTCTTTACATTTGTTCTTTGATATGCATATGTTTTTATATCTTCATTAAAATGTTAAAAAACTAATTTATAGCTAATCTAATGATTCACCCCACTCTCTATAGATAGTTGTGTTCAACAATTGGTATCAAATCATAGGGTTCCTTAGGAGAAGCTTAATCAGGTCAGGTAGATCTTAGTCAGTGAACACAATGGCCAGTCAAAAAGGATCCTCATCAAACAAATCACCTCTCTTATATGGGTTTAACTATGCTTTTTGGAGCGTAAGAATGGATGCATATTTTTCCTCATTAGGATTTGATGTATGGATGTCTATGGTAAATGGATATATGACTCATATTGTAGCTCCTACAAATCAAGCTACCAAGAAGGCATTTGAAAAAAATGCCAAGGAAAAGAATGTTATTCTTTGTGGACTATAAAATTTAGAGTTTATCAAAGTAATGCACTATTATAGTGAAAAATACATTTGGAACAAGTTGAAAAACATCTATGAAGGAGATGACAAGGTGAACCAAACTAAGCTCCAAACATGCAAAGGACAATTTGAAAGTCTTAAGATGAACGAAGAGGAGAAGATTACTAACTACCTCCTTAGGGTAGATGAAATAGTGAATGCTATCAGAGGACTTGGAGAAACTATAGAAGATTCAACTACTATTAAGAAGGTTCTAAGATCCCTACCATTAAGATATGACTCTAAAATCTTTACAATTGAAGAAGCAAGAGATTTGGACAAGATCATAGTGGATGAGCTACATGAAACATTTACAACATATGAAATGAGAATGGGAGAGATTGACACCTTCAAAAGAGAAGCTACGTTTTAAGTAGAAAATTAAGTAAAAAAAGAAACATCTACATCTAAATCTAAGGAGACTGACGAAAAAGAATCAAACTTTTTTAGAAAACTGAAGAGAGGATTAGGAAAATATAAAGGTAAGATACCTTTCAAATGCTTTAACTATGGTAAGGTAAGACACTTTGATATCAAATTTCCTCATAAAATAAAGGACAAATATAAGAAAATAGAGGGTATCAAAAAGGTGAAACCTCACTATGTGAAAAGGAAGAACTTATTCAAGAGAAAGAAAAGTCTATATATAAAAGAAGACAATGACTCAGTGAAAAGCAGTGATAGTGATAATTCAGATGATGATCATGACTTTGATTTTGTAGCATGGAAAAGGAATTTCTATTCATGGTAGAAGAACTTACTCCCATAAATCAAGAACATAATGAAGATGAAGATTGGGATGAAGAAGAAGACAGTTAAATTGATCTAGAAGGTGAACTAGTGTATGCTCTAGAAGAGATTGAGAAAATGAGAAAAGAGAACTCAAAATAGAATACACTTGGGCAAAGGGAGCTTGAGAAATTTGATCAAATGGTAGTGACTCTAAAAACTCAACTTGAGAAGGCCAAAATAATAAAATAAGTAGTTAAGATAGAATTACAAATAAATTCTAAAGAGTTCATGAAGCTTGAGGAAGAAATAGTAGCTTTGAGGAAAGAACTTGAGAAGGAAAAAAGTCAAATAGATAAAAGTCTAAAGTTGAAAAAAGGATCAAACATTATTAATGAATTAATTAGTGGTCATAAGCCTTCAAATGAAATTTTTGGTCTTGGATATGAGAAACGAAATGGCTCATCAACTAATATGTTGACCAATCTATATGACAACTTCAAAATAGGAAGAGGAGCTAAAGCAAAGAAGGAGGCCAACAAGGACACTATGAAAGATCCAAACCAAGAGAAAGTGAAGAGAATAAATTATAGGAAAAGGTATATAATCAAAGATACAGAAGGATTTAATCAAATGATAGACTTGAAGAAATAAAGGAGTATGAAAGGTAATCATACTACATCAAAGAAATTTATGACTAGGTATTATTCATCCTTTTATGGATATTATTATAGATATAATTAATTTGGTCATATGGCCATTGAATGTAGATTTGTTCCTCCTAGAAGAATTAGTTTTGTAAGTAGAAATTCATTTGCTCCTCTGAAATTCAAGTTTAATGTGCTATAATTGTAATAATTTTGGTCATATAACTAAGCATTGTAGGACTAACTTTGTTATGCCAAAAGTAAACAATGTAAATAAAGGAAAGTCTCCTCATGAGAACAAAGGTCCATAAATCACTAAGAAAGAAAAGAAAAAGATGCATGAGAGACCTAAATAAATGTGGAGAGTGAAAAGTCAATCCTTGATTGCTCAAATAGTAGTCCATGCCAAAGAGAATAATCTATGGGTAATTGATAGTGAATGCTCTAAGCATATGGCTGGTGACACGAGTAATTTTACCAAGTTGATAAAATGCAAAGAAGGAACTGTCAGTTTGGGAGACAACACAACAGTAAAAATCAAAGATAAAGGAACCTTGTAGATTGATGGTAAACTTCCTACACATGATGTTCTTTATGTCAAAGGATAGAAGCATAATCTACTAAGTGTTAGCCAAATGTGTGACAATGGATATAAGGTCATATTTGATGTTGAAAGTTTTAAGTTAAAGATATCTATCAAAATAGTTACATAAGGGAAAAGGATTGAGAACAACATCTAAAATCTTGTTGAGGCAAACAATAATAGTTGCCTCTTAATAAAGATTGATGAAAGTTGGTTCTAACATAAGAGAATGGGATATGTCAATTTTGATAATCTAGTCAAAGTAAGTTTAAACAAGTGTGTAAGACATATGCCCAAGATAGTCAAACCTACAGATACTACATGTAGATAATGTCAATTAGGTAAGCAAATAAGGGTCAAATTTCAAACAAAGGAATATGTGAATACAAAGCCTCTATAATTAGCTCATACTGATCTTTATGGTCCTACCAAGACAAAAGGATCAAAAGGGGTTCATTAATTCATGTTATTTGTATATTACTACTCAAGAATGACATGGGTAACATTTTTAAAGGATAAATATTAAGTCTTTAAGATATTAAAGATTTTCAGAGCCATGGTTGAAAATGAAAAGGGAAGAAAGATCAAATGTCTGAGATTTGATAAGGGTGTAAAATTTATTTCAAATGAGTTCATTGAATATAGTGAGAAACATGAAATTAAAAGGCACTACTTTGCTATAAGAACTCCATAGCAAAATGGAGTTATTAAGAGAAAGAATAGGACTATCAAGGAGATGGCTAGAACAATGTTAAAAGAGGCTAAACTATCTTATGGATATTGGAGAGAAGCAATTCAAACAATAATATACATCCTAAACAAAGTTTAGGTAAGGGTGAAAAGTGAAAAGCACCATATGAACTATGGAATGGAAAGCCTGCATCAGTCACGTACTTCAGAGTGTTTGGAAGCAAATGCTACATTAGAAGAAAGGAGAGCAAACTAGGTAGCTTTGAGTCAAGATGCAATGAAGAAATTTTTCTTGGTTACTCTACTAAGAGTAAAGCATATGTGTGTTAAAATAAGAGGCAGTATAAAATAGTTGAAAGCATCAATGTCAAGGTAGAAGAAGGATTTAAACAAGTTGAGCCTAATGAGGAGATCAAAATTGAAGAAATAAAAGAAGCAGAAGATGAATAAGAAGATAGTGAAGAGTAGAGAAAAGAATGTAAAGGCACCTCCTAAGTTTGTTCAAAAGGATCATCTCAAGGAGTAGATAATTAGAAACAAAAATGAAGGAGTTCAGATTAGGAGAAGATCTGGAATGAACAAGGAGCAAGTAAGTTTTGCTTTAATTTCAAAAATTGAACCTAAAACCTTCAATGAAGCCAACAAAGATAAAAATTGGATAAACACTGTGGAAGAAGATCTCAGTCAAATAGAAAAGAAAAAACATGGGAATTAGTTCCTAGACCTTCAAACAAGAATGTGATAGGAACAAAATTGGTTTACAAAAATAAACTCAATGAAGATGGAGTAATCATAAGAAATCAAGCAAGATTGGTGTGCAATGGATATGCACAAGTAGAGGGTATAGAATTTGAAGAAACATTTGCTCAAGTAGCTAAATTGGAAGTAATAATAATGTTCTTAGCTTTTTTTGTTCATAAGAAGTTCAAATTTTACCAAATGGATGTAAATTGAGCCTTCTTGAATGGAAACTTAGAAGAGGAAGTCTACATTGAACAACCAAAAGGTTTTTAGCTAACTGATGAAGAAGATTATGCGTGTAGACTAAGGAAGGCATTATATGGCCTGAAATAGACACCTAGACCATGGTATTCGAGATTGGATCAATAACTATAACAAAAAGTCTTTATCAAAGGATGTGCAAACAACACTTTTTACTTTAAATTTGAAGGTGAGCACATGTTGATCATTGTTGTCTATGTAGATGATATCATTTTTGGAGGTGGCAATAGTAATATGTGTAAAGAATTTAACACATAAATGCAAAGTGAATTTGAAATGTCTATGATATGATAACTTTATTTCTTTCTTGGTTTACAAATTGCATAAACAAATGATGGGATTTTCATATCTCAAACCAAGTATACAAAGGAGATGCTCAAGAAATTTGGAATGGAAGATAGTAAACTAGTTAGTACTCCCATGATAACTGGATGAAAGTTGAGAAAATAAGATGAGTTCCCTAATGTGAATAACACAATGTATAGATCAATGATAGGTAGCCTGCTATACCTAATTGCATCAAGATTAGACATAACACAAGTTGTATGCATGGTTGAAATATTTCAAGCAACCCCAAGGAATCACATGTCAATACTATGAAAAGAATCTTTAGATACATCAAGAGCATAATAGACTATCGTCTATGGTACCCTACAAGTGAAGGTCTCACTTTGGTTACATATGCAGGTGATGATTGGGCTAGAAGTGTGGATGATAGGAGAATCAGTAGTGGTGGTGCATTCTTCCTTGGAAATAATGTTTTGGCTGAGTAAAAAGTAGGAGTTAGTTATGCTTTCTATAGTAGAATCAGAGTATGTAGCAACAACATATTGCACACAAGTTTTATGGATGAAGAAAACTCTCAGATACATCAAGGTAGAACTCAAAGAACCTATTTCTATCTTTTTTGATAACTCAAGTGACAAACACCTCTAAGAATCTAGTGATGCACTCCAAAACCAAGCATATATCCATCAAGTATCACTTTTTAAAAGAAAAGGTTACAAATCAGGAGGTCAAAATTGAGTATGTTCCAATAAAGGACCAAATTGTAGACATATTTACCAAGCCTCTTCCCATGGATTAATTTGAGTATCTAAGAGAGATATTGGGAGTAGTGGTTCCCACACCACATCACTAACTTTTAGTGATAGGGCATGCATCTAGGGGGAGTATTTAAGGAACATTATTAATTCTTGGATTAAGAGAAAAGGTAGTTTGGTGAGAAAACTATAGTTCCTTTGCAATTTGATGACAAAGGTATGCAGGCTCTAGATTATTATGCCTATCTATATAGAAATATGTCAATTCTTGATTGGTCTTTTAGACCAATGCTATATACATGTTTATCTGGAGAATCATGGAGTCAAAAGAGCTACATTTGAAGTGCCTATGTAGAAGATTAGGCAAATATGTCATTGCCTAAGGGGGAGTCCCTCACAAAGTTCTCTAACCAGCTAAGTCCAAGGATCAGAACAACCAGAAAGTAAAAAGGCATCCTATATCCATGATATGGCAAGGACTCTTTGTCATTAATGTTAGATGTGGATAAAGCATAATGGTGAAGGAATGAATAAGGGTATTCATTTTGAGTATGTTTTTCCATCAATGACA
Source organism: Torreya grandis (assembly GCA_037957365.1). Taxonomy (NCBI): domain Eukaryota; kingdom Viridiplantae; phylum Streptophyta; class Pinopsida; order Cupressales; family Taxaceae; genus Torreya; species Torreya grandis. The sequence continues at coordinate 3,695,837 of JARHVA010000069.1, forward strand.
AAGGAGGAGATTGTTGGAAATTTGAGTATCAAGGTGTATAAGGATATTGTCTATAAGATTGTCATTGATGTCAAATAGGCAAACATTAATGACAAAGGCATAGTGATTTGGGTTTGTCAAGTCTATGTGCTTCATTCACTTATTTGGGTTTTTCAAGTCCATGTGCTTCATTTATTGATTTAGGTTTTTCAAGTCCATGTACTTCATTCAATTTTACTTATAAATTTTCATAAGTAGAGCTATGTCGAGAACCAAACTAGGTCAAGAGAGTGTAAATTGGGTTTGTGAACTTCAATTTCTTCAACTCATAAAGTTTTGCTAATAAAGTCATGCAGAGAACCCGAATTACTCTAGTGAAGTCAAGCAAGTTAAGAAACCTGAATGTGTCTTTACCTCAAGATTAAATTAGGTTTACCAAGTAACTTTACATCTTTCAATATTATAAGTAAAGTAATGAAAAGGACCTGAATTATGCTATTGTCCAAAATGCTTGTTTTGGTCTTCACACTTAGCCAATTTTCTACTTGGTCTATTCTTTCAAAAATATTGGTATAGGCAATTCTTTCAAAAATTTATCCCAAAGGAAATTCTTGAAGGAAATGATCATATGCAAAAGTTCCAAAAGGTAATTTTAAAGAAGTTTGAAGGTAAATGAACCATTCAAAAAAGCTGAAGGGATATTTTTAGAAAACATGAAGGGTATGTGGACCACTCAAATTCTCCAAAGCGTAAGTGAATCGTTCAAAAAATTTGAAGGTATATTTTCAGAAAATTTTAAGGGTATGTGGACCACTCAAAGTCTCGAAAGGGATCATTGCAAAAAATATGAAGGGTAAGTGGACCCGAACAAAAGTTTCAAAGTGAACTTTTACAAAAAGGCTGAAGGGTATGTGGACCTTTATAGGAAAGCCAAAGAGTACATTTTTAAATCTGTGAAGTGTATGTGTCCTAAACAAAAGTGCCAAAAGGGGAATAATATAAAAAGTCCATGGAAATTGTCCTGAAGGGGACCCAAACAAAAAGTCTATAGAAATTGTCCCAAAGGGGACTCAGACAAAAAGTCCACAATAATTTGTTATAAGGGGTAGTTAAAATGGAGGGAAATGACACTTGAGAATCTAATGAAAGACATAGGGCACTTCTACATATGCCAAAGGACAATTTTAGAGGATATAAGGACCATTACAAAGCTTCCCAAGGATCACTTAGATTATTTTGAAAAGAATCTAGGGTAAGTGGATGTTTAAAAAGGTTCCAAAGGATATCTCAGTTGAAATATAAGAAACTTTCATTATAGCCAAAGGATAAAGGTGAGATTAAAGATTGAGCATATCAAATATAATTGAAAGGAGTGAAATTGAAGTAATCATGTAGAAAATATTGAGATGTGAGAAAGAGATGGATGGTTAATGCAAGAGAGATTGATGGTTCTATTTTAAAAAATGGATATATCTAACGATTCAAGATAGATAGTGAATGGCACTAATGATAAGATGAATAATCCTCATTTAAAGACATGACCAAATAAATGGTGAGCTCAAAAAGCCTACATAGAGCTTGAGATTGATCGATCCAACTTATCAATCATCAATTAAGGAGGCTATGCATTTATGAGATAAATCTAGCAGTTGCCAAACATAGTAAAGAGACTTGATCATTGTAATGTGATACATGAACTGAAACACATAAAAGAGCATAAGTCAAAATTGTTTTTAATGAGAACCAGTTAATTGTAGCTAAAGTTTGAACATAATTAGAGATATAAAACTCTAATCTTCATTATCTATACATATACAACATCTTGAACATTGTAATTTAATTTTTACCACTTTTGCTACTGCCATCACAATTCTGAGAGTGAGTCAAAAGCTGTCAATTGGAGACATATGAAAATAGAGTCAAAGGCTATATATTAGAGACATATGTAGATGGAGTCAAAGGATATAGATTAGATATATATGTAGATAGAGTAAAAGGCTATCAATTATAGACATACATAGACATAGTAAAAGGTATAAGAAAAAGGGGGGAATGAAGCATGTATGAACAAAACATATCTAGACATACATAGATAAATAAAATGGGTTGTCACTACTATTGTTGAAACTAAAAAGTGCCATTAGAGAAAATTTTAAGGGTGTTAACTTAGGATGTATGCAGACACAGTGAAAGATAGTGAGACATAGAGTGCGGTAGAGAGGAAGAAATAACACATAGAGAATGTGCAAAGATTGAGTAGAGAGAAAGAAATAGCACATAGAGAATGTGCAAAGATTGAGTAGAGAAGAAGAATAGGCATACATAGAATAAGCCAAGAATGAGCAGTTACATACTAGACATGTAACAAATAAATTGAATTAGATTTATTTGTGAATCTATCTTATATACTAGAGTTGTATCTCCATAGTTCTAATTGGTTGGTTCCATTAGACAAACTGAGTTGATGCTCAGTTACGAGATTGGAGTCTCCTTAGGGTTGGTGACCTTAAATATTGTAACTAGTAAGGTTAAATTGAGTTGGTTCTTAATTAGGGGATTGGTGTCTTCTAAAGATAGGTGTCCTTGAATGTAACCAATTTGGTTTTTCCAGTGAGGTGATTTAACTATGAGGTTACATTAGAACATTAGATTCTAGTAGTTATTCTCATAGTGGTTTTTCCCTTTGAGTTTTCCATGTATAAATATAGTGTACTATGATTGTGTGTGTGTGTGTGTGTGTGTGTGTGTGTGTGTGTGTGTGTGTGTGTGTGTGTGTGTGTGTGTGTGTGTTATCTACATTTATTATTTGATATGCATATGTTTTTATATCTTCATTAAAAGGTTAAAGAAATAGTTTATAGCTGATCTACTAATTCACCCCCCTCTCAGTAGATAGTTGTGTTCAACAAATAACTATGTCATGAAACTTACCACAACTCCTAGTTTATCTAGCATCAAAACTAGTAAGTTTCCTATATCTTCTTCATAAGATATACCAATTGATATACAATGCATTTAAGCATGATATTCTTTGAATCACCTACGTCTAAAATACAATTATGAATTATTTTATTTCCAATCTTAATTGTGACATAGAAAGGAGGTATATAATCAACAGAGACTCAAAATGTGGAAAATAAATATGTTCAAAATTATTTTCTTCTTACAAAGTTACATCAACCCTTGGATTTTTTACTGCTTCATTTATCTTATCTAACTATCCTAGAAGACTAACATCCTATAGTAGATAAAATCCAACTTTCATTGATGATAAATCATCAATTATGTTATAAGGTTTAGCATCAATTTGTCTAAAATTCTTTGATTTATAATATTGATATTGAGTATTATTATATCCAATTGCAAAAGGATTATTTTGAGCAACATTATCATTATTATTATTATTATTATTAACATTATTTTGAGTTGATTTACCTTTATCATCTGAAGCAGATTTATCATTTATTGTTTTATTATTTTATAGATGATTATAATCCTTATTCCTAGTATTAATATCATAAATATTCTTAATTTTTGATGGATCATCAAGATTATTTATGTTATAAAATAAATATTTAGTTATTTCATCTTTCCCTTGAAGATATTTTTTGAATTTAATAATAGCTTGATATATTTTAGGTATATGATCAAGTTCACAAACATTGAAATAGTAAGTAATATAATCATCTTTCATGAATTTATATGAAGTAGAAGGTTTATCATTTAGATACCTTTTAATAATGACCATCTCATTTCCTAAACTTTGTATTGCTTTTAATATCTCTGTATTATCTAAATTTAAGCCTATAGTAGACCTATCTTTAAAATCTATATGCTTAAGTTTATTTGTATATTTAATACAATATCTTATAGTTTTTTTCATATTTAGTAATATTTTTATCTTTTAAATCCATTTTTTATTTCAAAAATAAAGCATTGCAAAGACAAAGTCTTGATAGTTTCTTTAAAGGTCTAAGATCACCTAGAATCTTTTGACGTAGTTTAGTGAATCTAACAATAAAATGATACATAGTTTCACCAAGGTCTAAATAAATATTTAAAAGATAATTTACTAAATCAAAATAGTTTTTGGCCTTACCAAAAGATAACTCTAACTAGTCTTCTACATCTCTCCATTTATCAATAACTTTAATAGGCAGACTACCAAATACTTGATAAGCCTTTCCTTCTAATATTTGGGTAAAAAATATTAAGAAAATATTTTCATTAGTTATCTTAAGAGTAGCAAAAAATAATGTAAATTATTCTAAATTATCTTCCCAAGATTCTCTAGTAGAAACATAAAATTTTGGTATATTCAATCCTTTAAGAGAAGGTAACTTATCAGGATGATTTCTAACATTGATTGGATTAGCAAAAATCCATGGTGTTATAGCTATTTGGTGACCTTACTGAGCTTATTATTTATATTCACCTTCAATGATCTCTTATTACTCTCTATGGTTTTATAACCCATGAATTAGATCCTCTAATATTCATTCTAGTACTAGTTGTTCTCCCACTAGCTGATTTCATGCTAGTTGGTTTTTAATTAGCTGATTTACCATTGGAAAATTCAATATTTTTTACATAAAAATAGTGATTATATTGAACCTAATTTTCTTGACCTAATTGTATATTTTTCAAATCAATTTTATTAGGTACAACAAAATCATAAAATAGAAATGAATAAAAAAGAAAATGAGTTCTAGGCCTAGGTTTAACATCTAAAACTCTATCTCTATCTTCTCAAATTCTCCTATTCAAGTTCAAAAAATCACATTGAGTCTCATGTGTAAGATTCAAATACCAATCAATTTTAAATTTATAAATCTCTTCTTCTTTATTTATGACTTCAATAACCTTGATGAAGATTTTTATAATGATTATGCCAAGTGTAACATGTTAGAGTGAAAGCAACATCAACTTGATCATATTGTAAATCTATTAGCGTTTGAATTATAAGAGGTTGTTGAGCTATAATAACCATTATTAATAAGAAAATAAAACTTAAAATAATTTATATTTCTAAATGATTTACCCGAATGAAGTCACCAAATTTATTGATGATGGAAATTGTATTGTTAATGAATCAACCCTTTCACCTATCATGAAAGTCAAACTAGAATCATACCAGTCTAATCGTATGGGTTATAAAGTCTCACATAAGATCTTAAATACGTGAGGGGTTTTTATTATAAATTTTGAAAAATAATCAAGAAGCTATCAAGACAAATTATTTCATTATAACAATAAGAAATCTATTTATTGAATCATGAATCAATTAAGATAACAATATGTAGTCTATTCTATCTGACAAAGAAAACCTATGAGTTAGATAGTCTCTTGAAGAATATAAATCTAATTCTATAATATTTTTGTATTCAGATAATATCTTTGAATTTTAATTACAATGTTATCCAACTTAATTCTAAAGAAAACCATGAATAGAAAAGATAGATCAAATAAAGAGGGAGATAAATATGTAAGCAAAAGAGAAAATAAACTACACAAAAACTAATAAAGAAGGCAAAAAAATAATCCTAGAGAAAAGAGAGTAAGTAGAAAAAGACAATGAACTAAGAAAATGATCTATTCTAAACACAATAGAAAATAAAACATAAGAATTAACTAAGAAAACACTTCTATGAAAAAAATAACCTCTAAGGAAAATAGCAAAAATCAATCTAAACTAAGAAACAAACTACACTCAATCTAAATTAAGCAAAATTAGAAAATTTAATTAATAAAAATATTCTAAAAAAAGCCAATTAAATATAAATAAAGACTGAAAGACAATATTGAATCTAGAAAGAATAATATTCAAGGCAAAAACTATAAACTACGAAAGTAAAGAGAAGAGAATTAATCAAAGAATTAAAATAGACCTATAGCCTATTAATTGAAACTAAAATAAGAAAATTAAAATAATTAAACTATGAGAAAATATATCAAAAGATTAACTTATAAGGTATAAAAATTATTGAACTAATAACAAACTAAAATGGATATAGATCTAGATAATTAAAGATATCAACTTATATAAAAAAAATGGAAATAAAAACATGAAAAAATCAATAACTATCCAAGATAAAGGAATGGAAAAAACTAAACTAAGAACTAATAAAAGAGACAATCTAAACTAATTAAAACAAAAAATAACTAATGATTATAACCATATCTAAGAAAATCAAAATGGAAACCAAAAACTAGATTTAGAAGAAATATGGAATATCTATTTTTATTAAAGTTAGAGTCAAATAATTACAAAGATGTGTGAGTCTCAAAAGGAGAGTCATCTTAGCAAAAAAAATCATTTAGAAAACCAACATATTTTCTCTACAAAACATTGAATGACAACTTTGCAATCAAAATAGATCAATGAGATGTCTCAGAATAGAGACATAATCATCATTATTCAGGTTGAATACTTGAAATCTGTGCATAGGACTGTATATAACAATCATCAAAAGATATTAATCTTTGAAAATTTTAGATAATCAATAATAGATGATAAATGAAACTAGATATACCTATGTTACATAAGTAATTACTCAATCATCAGATTAAGTACCATTGGGTCTATCTACAAAAGTTGTATTATCTAGAGAAGTTACATAGAAAGAAGAGATAAATGATTGCCTTAAAAAAATAATAAATTCTTCAATACCTGTTGTGATGTTGTCTTCAAATGAGTTCTTGATCTCTTTTCATATCTTCAACTTAGTTGTAAATAAGTTATAACTAACTTTAGTTAGTTATTAGTTAATGTTAACTATTTGGCTTTATCAAAGTCAATTAATTATAACTAAATTGGTTAAGCACAAATTTAATTAAGACTTAAAAAGTCTTAATTTGATCAAGATATTTAAAATAATAGATTTGGGGTACTAATCTTAATGAGTGAGGACCCATATTAATTAATAATATAATAGGATATATATCAATCATAAAATAAATAAGACAAAAATTGATAAAATTTAATTATATTTAAACTATAATGCATATTTAATTTACTTAAGCATATATAATTATATCAAACTCTAAAATTGTTGTATTTATCCAAATTACCAAAATTTGTCAAAGTCTACAAATTAAATTATTAAACTAAAAAATCAATGTATGCCATGTAAGTTCAACACTAAACATAAATTATCCTTTAGATGACCAATAGTCATCCGAATTTGACAATACTTCAATCACTTCTTTGCCTTGGCCTTGAAGACAAACATTGTACTCCATTTTAGTAATAAGAAATGGCATCAATCTAGTTTTTGAGTCAGTTGTAATGTCATCAACCTCCAGCTTTATCCTTTTCATAATATAATAGAATACATATCAATCATAAAATAAATAAGACAAAAATTGATAAATTTTATTCATATTTAAACCATAATGCATATTTAGTTTACTTAAGCATATATAATTATATCAAAATCCAAAATTTTTATATTTATCAAAATTACCAAAACTTGTCAAAGTCTACAAATTAAAGTATTAAACTAAAAAATCAATGTATGCCATGTAAGTTCAACACTAATCAAAAATTATCCTTTAGATGAACAATAGTCATCCAAATTTGACAACATTTCAATCACTTGTTTACCTTGACCTTGAAGATAAACATTGTACTCCATTTTAGTAACAAGAAATGGCATCAATCTAGTTTTTGAGTCAGTTGTATTGTCATCAACCTCTAGCTTAATCCTTTTCATCAATCTAGCCTCTTTTGATGATTAAAGTTTAGCTTGACTAGTAGTCTTCTTTTCAAAAGTGTGAGGTAAAAAATCTATGGTTTTTATTCTACCAGAATAACCTTGATTCCCCAAATTCAACCTCTCAGACCTCAAAATGGGTTCACTATGGGCACTTGACAAGTTTAACTTTCTACATTTTTTAGCAAGGTTTCCATGAGAAGGGGAAAGTGCATCCAAAGGAATGGCCATCTTCTTAATATCTTTGGCATGGAAACTTTCTAATTTAAGCTACATAGATTGGTTAACAAGAAAAGGATCATCAATTTTTTTTCCTATAAAATTAGGGGCCTAGATAGGCAAATGTTGAGGATCATGCTCTCAATGGTGAGATGAGCTACTTTGGGAATGTGCACATGTTCTAATTCTGTGGCCATGGAAACCCCTATAACCTCTATAACCCCATTGTTTGGGTTAATAGGTAGATTACTAAAAATATTCCAAAACTCAACACCATAGATATCAAAAGAAATTGACATTCTTGTCCCTCCATGAAACCTAGGTCCAGAATAACTTGAATGAAATCCACCCTTATTAAAACCTTTGCTAGAATTTGATTGACTAATTCCTCTATTGGAAATTTCCCCCCATCTTCTATCATCAATTTTCATTAAACTAACTCCTCTACTATAATTTTGACTGACTAACTCCTCTACTAAAACATACTGTATATGAATCACAATTGTCATTGAACCTCAAATTCAATCAAGATTACAAAATCAATTCCCAGTATCAAAGAAACTTAATTGCAATATCTATTTTCAAAGAAAATTTTAAAACTTCAACATTGAGATTAAACTTCAAATAAAATATCATGTTCTTCAAATTAGCTTTGCATCCATTCAAATATATATATATATATATAGGAGATTAGAATCATTATGTGAAAATCTAAATTAAATCAATCGATTGTGTTGGAAATGGTAATGGTATAAATCTCTCTCTCTCTCTCTCTCTCTCTCTCTATATATATATATATATATATATATATATATATATATATATATAGAGAGAGAGAGAGAGAGAGAGAGAGATTTATACCATTACCATTTCCAGCACAACTGACTGATTTAATTTAGATTTTCACATAATGATTCCAATTTCTATCACTATCAATCACATTTTATATATTGAAACTAGACTAAATTTTTGAGATGTTCACTATCATATCAAACCCATAATAGATAATCAATTAAAACTAACCATTTTTTAACCTCATGAATTTTGATATCTACATATATATGCATGAGCCAAAAATCATCTATTTTCAAAATATATGCAAACTAATCTTTTACAAATATGTTTGATGTAGACTATCAAATACATGTAGAACCATTTCAATATACACTAAAAATTTTGGATGATTTTTGGATATATTAAAAATATATCAAGCTAAAACTGTCCTTTAATTCTTCCAAATCATTTACTTCTCTATCCACATAAATGCTTAAACACTATTCATAGTTTAACTTGAGATTTAAACCCTAGGTCTAATACCAATCTGTACCAAAAGATATTTGTTGGTCAACTCATCTAACAAATATTTTAAAGAAAGGTAGGCAACTTTATATATACATGACTGAATACAACTTAAACTATGCCAAAGATAACCTTTTGGATGATCAAATAAAATCAATAGAATTTTAGCAAATGCACAAAACTTATGCCATAAGACAAGAACCTTTTATGTCTATGCAAATAATAAACTTGAGAATTCCATCTTTCTGGCATATTTCACTAAACCCTTGACCACAAACTAATCTAAGACACTTCTGTAAACCTTCATACTGATCTATCTGATAAATATTTCATAACCAAAATACTCATCTTTATGTCTACATGGTGACAAAACCCAAAATACAACTTTTTAACTTTCCATAAAATCAAAATCAACCTCAAAGATGCCAAAACCAAAAATGAAAACAATATTTTATTTATTTCACAAAGATGCTTTGAAGACAAAAATGAAAACCAATGGCATTGATACTTAAAAACTTTCAACTATATCTGAAGATAAACATACCCAAACCAATTTCATTACAAACTAAACATAGAGTGTTTGATTCTTAATATTCCACAAAGACTCGTGTGTTTCAAAAATTGATAGTAACTGCTCAAAAAATCCCACTACTAAAAACTATCATTTTCTCAAATAAAACCATGTACCACTGATAACAACTTCAAACATGCAAGGAACAAAGAACCCAAATACTCTTATAAAAATTGCATGCAAGAAGGTTTACCTAAACCTTAAACCATTTCTCATATTCTTCAGAGTTATTCAAAATAAAGTCTCAAAATTTCATCATTTTATCATAAACCTTTATTCATTACTAGAATGTTTTTTCAAAAAATACTTATCAAAACTAGCATAGGCATACCTAGTATATTCTTGAAAACTCCAAAAATTCTCCATGACCCCAAAAAACTAGAGCTTGGCTTCTACAAACAAGCTTGGAATGAATAATAACCAATAAAAAATAAAAACTTTTATTTTCCAACTTCATTATCATAACCAACTACATGACATGCTTTATTTTCATTAGCTTGCAATTATTCATTGTGTACTTAGCAATTCCATCAAATTGTTTATCAAAATAACCAAAATTAGAGATATCCTTTCTTCACACTAAACTTTAGCTAATCATTCAACTAATTCTCATGACTTGAGGAGATTAGTTAGTCATAAATGCTAACATACCACTAAATCCCCATCTCTATCTTTAAGCATTGAGATTATACTTTCAAATATAAATTCCTTTGCCAACTTGACCATGCTATGATGGATCAAATGCCAACTAGATGCCAACTCATCAACCAACTATGCTAGTGCTTTAAGACTTGTATATATATTTCATAAAGAAATTCACAATTGATGATTAACTTAATAACACAATTGAATACCCTTGAAACTATAATTAATTCTTTATACAAAACACAAATTGCATAATAAAATCAAAATCAAACCTAGGCGTTATGACCCATTGATCCTAAAAAATGAACTATGTGATAAAAGAAAAAGACCCCTTTTAGCTCATTTATAGATATCTTTATTCAAGTGAAAATAGCATTCTGCAAATGTATATAATGTTTTTTAAAGGACTTGTATGTCATTAACTTCTCATCAACCAATTATCTTCTTACACATAAATCAAAAGATGATATATGTGATCTAATAATTATGATCATCAAATTTGATTATTACTTAAATCTTGAAATAATTAAAGTTAGAAAGCCAATGAATTCACTATGTATTCAACAATCAAGTAAAGAAATATAATTTTTAAACTATACAAAGTAGTGTGGTATAATCATCTAATCAACTGAACACATTAAACTACAAATATCCCAATCATATCACCATGAAAATGAGTCTTTTAGTAAATCTATATTTTCAAAATAATCCTTGGATGTAAATGAGATGGTTTTTAAATACCATATCACCATTTTTTTATATTTAAAGAATCACATCAACTAATAAGATTAAAACAACATTATAAACAAACTAAAATGACTAAAAACTAAAATCCCATTGATCAATTGAAATTTTCAAAATTGAACTAAAGCTAAACAACTGATCACATGTTATATCTATAGTCCACCATGATTTTTGAAACCACTTAAAACATAAATAATATTTACCAATCAATCATTACCATTTCACAATCAATAATTCATCTAAAAATACTATCAATCAATAGGGTCCTCAACATAGTTTTAGGCTTCATGATAGGGTCCTCTCTATGGTAGCAAGTATATATTTTGAAAAAATTAGGGGGGTGTATAAAATAGGCATAACACATTTCCAATGTCAATCCACATTTACCCATTTGGAATGCCATTCCAAATGACAACTAAAATGTGCCTACCCTGTACCAACTTCCAGTCTTGAACCATATTTTTGTTATGCACATCCTACTCAAAACTTGGGATTCCTGAACAATGCTTCCAATAGATCTCATCCATAGGAATAGAAATATTTAATACATACAAATATTATTAATACTCATGTTCATAATTATAAGGCACTAACTAAAGAATGAGAGTGACTCTATCCTCAAAATGGTTCAAAATATTACAACTAACTTCCTTCAATTGTTAAAGCAAGTAGGCAATATTGGAGAGATCTCTAGTAGGAATTTATCCTTTCAAAGGTTCAATAGGCCCACCAAAAAAATTTATAATGATAGTTACCACAACAACAAGAACAAGAGCCATCTATTAATAAGAATTTTCCTGCTATAAATCTTGCTAACATTGCTTTACCTAACTATTTTAGATTTAATTACACTTCTAAACATGGGAAACTATATTGTGTTTAATTTTATAATGATTTTAAAGCCTTTTAATAAGAGTCAGATACATTTTAATTTGTCCCTAATAAATATTATGATGTATGTACATCTAGTTTTTCAAGTTCATATAAATCATCTAATTCTACTCTCATGATGAAGACATTTGAGTTCCCTTTCCAAGAGGATAATGAGATTAACGATATTCTTGAAGAGATACATGATTTTTAAAAAAAAATTGAAGAAGACTTATCCTTTGAGAAATAGGGAAAAAAATAACCATTAACCACTTTAACTCCTCTAAATAACTTTGATACTCTTGATACTACTTCAGATAATAATCCTTAACCTCATAAGGGAAGTACATCTAAATATAATATTTATACATCTAATAAGACTAGATATAATATAGTAAAGGACATGAAAAGGATCAAAGCTAAAGTTACCTTACATGAGTTGACTCAAATCATAGAACAAAGGGATCTATTGTTGGAATCTTTGTCAAAGAAACTTGCTAAGTCTCAAAAGTCTGCACATGTTAATGTTACAATACATAAAAGTAAAGTAGATGTTTCCCCTTTCCTACATGCAATCAGGGTCTTTGGTAAGAATTTGCATAATTGTTTGCTATATTTTAGTGAATCTAAAAATATAATGCCTAAAGGTATTTGTGAGCAATTAGGTTTGACCCCCATTAAATTTGATAGAGTATAACTCAATTAGATAAATCAAGAGTCAAAGTGATCAATGAATTATTTAATGTTCACATGTAGATTTCTTCTGAACCAAGGATCTAAGAATTTAATGATATCTAATTGGTGGGAATCCCTGATGCTTATGGGATGCTATTGATCAAAGATTATACTAAGAGCTTGAATGGTTATATATCAATAGACTATTCACATATGTGGTTGCCTTAGAAGGGAGTCCCCAACCAGATCAAGATAGAAAGGGAATCCAAAATGAAGCATATGATCACTAAGTACAATGTAATCAATGATAGGGTTCACATAATTAACTCAGATCTTGGTGTTTACAGTCTTGACACTATAAAGGTATGCAACTCTAAAACTTCTCATGCTATTCCTAGATTATGGAAGCTTCATTTTGATGATGCTAGATGCAAATGAGGTTCTAGAGTAGTTTTTTATTAATCAATCCCATTAGGAAATAATATAATGACTCTTACAAACTTTATCTCTCATGTACCAATAATTTGGTTGAGTATGAAGCACTTATTCTTGGATTATAATTTGTAATCAAACATGAGGCCAAGGAACTATGAGTTTTTGGTGATTCTAAAATCATAGTTAATTAGGTCATGTGTAAATACCAATGAAAATTTTCCTATCTTAAGAAATATAGATTTAGGGTGTGGAACTTAATTGAATGTTTTGATGCTTTCAACATTGTGTCAGTCCCTAGGGAAGAAAACAAGGCTACTGATGAATTTGATTTAGCTACATCCAACCTTACACCCAACAAAAGTTCTAAGTTACAAAGCCTTACCATTGAATTAATCCCATGTCCTTTATAGTGTAAACCATTTGTAGGTATTTAGTGATGATCAACAAATCAAAGACTTCATGACTAGCTCAGGAGTATTTAAGGCTCACATCATTAATGAAACCAATGAAAATACCTTTGATGATGACAAATTTGAAAGCAAGCTTTATGATAAGGTCATTTATTTGAGTGATAATACGATCTCCAAGGGGATGATAGCCTTAGAGAGACTATTTGACATAGATAGACTAGTTGAGACTATCAAGATTCCCAAAGTAAGTGGGAAAGATTATATTTCAATTATTCTCAGACTTCAAGTTCAACCTCAACTAGTTAGTATTGGTGCAACATGTATAAGCATTGAGTCTTAAAGATCTAAATAATTTCTAACTAGATATAAAGATGTCATAACATGGTCCTATGATGACCTAAAGATATTTGATCTAAAGGTCATAATGCATACCATGCCTTTAAATGAAAATTTCAAACCTTTTAGAAAAAATTAGATGCCTGTCAATCTAGTCTTAGAACATTTTATATACAAGGAGGTCAAGAAGATATTATATGCCAATATTGTGTTTCCCATTAGGCACTCCACTTGGGTAGGTAACTTAGTAATAGTTAGGAATAAAAATGGTGAAATCAGACTGTGTATTGATTTTAGGAATTTGAATAGAGCATTTGAGAAAGATATCTACCCCTTACCTTATCTTGACCAAGTAATCCAAATTATTTCTAGTTTGGCCATGATGTCTTTTCTTGATGGATTTTTAGGGTATAACCAGGTGCTAATGAACCAAGAATACATTATGAAAACTATATTTACTACTAAGTGGTGCACCTTTACCTACAAAATAATGCCATTTGGACTTATAAATGTAGTAGACACTTTTCAAAGGGCTACATATCATGCTTTCTAAGGTCTTGTAGGTAAGTTCATTATTATATACATGGATGGTCTGATTATTTTTTCTAGAAATAGAGAGAATCATATTCTGCACCTACACCAAGTATTTGACTGATGCTGAAGGTATGGGATTTCTCTCAACCTAAAGAAAAGTATTTTATATGTTACTAAAGGAGAACTATTATGACATGTTATCACTAAGGAGGGAATCTATATAGACCCTGATAGAGTAGATGCAATATCTAATATAGACCCCCTTAATAGTAGGAAGGAATTGAATTCATTCTTTGGTAAGATAAACTTTTTAAGAAAGTTCATTTCTAGTTTTGTAGAAATAGTGATACCTTATGTTGAATAAAGATGCTATGGTCACTTGGAATGAAGAGACAAAGAAGGATTTCAAAGACATCATAGAGGTAATTAAACAAGCCCTAGTCCTAATAAGTCTAAAATTTACTAAAGATTTTTATCTTACTCCTTTTCTTTAGATCATATAATAGATGTAATTTTAACTCAAAATATAGATGGATGTGATCATCCTAATACTTTTATGATCACTAACCTTAAAAGTGATGAGTTGAACTAATATTTTATTGAAAAATAAGCATGTGCTTTGGTTAAGGTAGTGAAAAAGTTTAGGCATTATATTATTAGGAATAAGGTGCATGGAATGCTACTAGACCCTGCCACTAAGCCCATGCTAAGTCAAAATGAAATAAGAGAAATAAGAGGTAAGTATATGTATATTCTCCAAGAATATGATCTAGAAATAAAGACTACAAAATTGGTAAGGATCCAAGGTTTAATTTAGTTGATTACCAATTCTAATCCCAAACTATGTGTTGGGTAGGTAGAGTAATAAAGTTTTAGACATAATGATTAGTATGATCCCATTATCGACTTAATAATCAATAGTTATTGTCTTAAAAGGTTAAATAAAGAGAAAAAAAGAGATCTAAGGCTCAAGGTAGCTCATTTTATGATCAAAGATGGAGTGTTGTACAATAAAAACTTTGTAGGAATTTACTTGAGATGTGTCTCCAAGAGTGAATAAACTAATATCATGAGCACCTTCCATGAAAAATTGG
Organism: Torreya grandis; assembly: GCA_037957365.1. Taxonomy (NCBI): domain Eukaryota; kingdom Viridiplantae; phylum Streptophyta; class Pinopsida; order Cupressales; family Taxaceae; genus Torreya; species Torreya grandis. The sequence goes on from JARHVA010000069.1 coordinate 3,711,363, forward strand.
GAAGTGGACATCCATCTGGAAGGAATAAAACACACAAGATCCTTATATTTGGTTACTATTGGCCCACTATCTTCAAAAATTATCACAATCATGTGAGAAAATACCACTCATGTCAAGTCTTCAACACCAAAGAGCCCAAGGTAGCCATACCACTAAGACTAGTAATGATTGATAAAATCTTTGCCCAATGGGGACTATATTTTGTGAGGGTTTTTAACTCCAATTACTTTGATGGTCACAAATATGTTCTAACTGATACTAACTATTACACTATATGGACTAAATAAGTGGAAACTAAATAGTGCAAGACTAAAGAGGTGATCAATTTTTAAAAGAAAACATATGCACAAAGTTTGGGATACATGTACCTCTAGTTTGTGATAATGGATATACCTTTGTATCCATTGAAATGAGTGAATGGGCATATGATAATAACATTGTTCTCAAGTTCCCATATAACCATTACCCTTAAGGCAATGGAGTGTCTAAATAAACAAACAAGAACTTGATGAAATCCATAAAAAAGATTGCAGCTGATAACCCAAGAACATGGCACAAGCTACTTAAGTATGACCTTTTGCTAGATAGAACCAGAGTTTAGAAAGTTCTCAAGGCATCACCATTCTTGATAGTATATGTTCAAGAACCTATATTTCCCATAAAACTCAAGTTGCTAACCTATAATTTTATGCAAGAGTATATGGAGGAGGACAAAGAATTTTCAAGTTCAAGGTTATTAGACATTATATAGATGGAAGATGTAAGAAAAGATGCTTTTGCTAATTTTGGGAGGCACCAAAACACAGTGAAAATATGGTTTGATAAGTGCTTAAAGATAAAGGTGTTTAGGCAAGGAGACTTAGTTCTTATTTGGTACAAGGCATCTAAGCCCAAGTGTAAACATGAAAAGTTCACACCTTTTTGGATAAGTCCTTATCAAATCACTAAGATACTTGGAGACAACACCTTCAAGATGAAAGAATTACAAGGAGTAGAGTTCACACTACCCACAAATGGGAAGTACATTAAACACTACTTATTTACTATCCCACTTGGGGTATTCATGGAGTAAACTATAAGATTAGTTATATTTAGTGTAGGTAAGGCTTGGTTTAGTCTCTTTCTTGTTCCTTTCCTTCTTGCCCCTTATTTATATATATATTTGTTTGTTTATTTATTTAATTTATTTTTGTCTACTATCTATTGGTGTTTTTGATTTCCCTACTTTGTTCCTTGATTTTAATAATTCCTTTTGGATAGTCCTTAGCTCAAGATTCATATGATTACTCAAAAGGAACTCCATAGTTCAAGAATGCATGTATGTTTTCTTAGCATTGGTTGACCATGGATTATTGGAATATGAGATTTATATTCATATAAAAATGAAAAATTGGTAACATGAGTGTGGCTTATGACACCCAACCCATAGGTCCCTCGTGTTTATCCTCATGACCCTTCCACACATCTTTTTACCTATTCCCAGTCATTTGTAGGCTTTCAGGACCTTATTCCATCTCAGCCAAACTACTTTTCTTGAGATATTTCCATCTCTTAGGTCTTGAAACTCTAGGAAAATAACACATAGGTTGGGCTATAGTGATATAACCTAGGGTTTCCCCTTTCTAGTACTCCTATCTAATCACCTTCTGAGCCTAGGTTACCATTTTTTCCTGATTCCTCTTATTCATTTTGTCAGGATAGTGTGATTAAATTTAACCCATGACAAATAGATCACTATAAAATCCCATTTAAAGATCATATTTAAGGGTTGGAAATTATTTTTAAAAGCAAGCAAGAATACAAGTAATACCACTAAGGCAATCTTCCCTATTCTTTGCATACAACCATCCAACTCAATTTTTAGCTTATTTAAACCCTTACACCAGTCCCTCGTCACCTCAAGCACACCTAGTTTTAGTATTTCTTTCTTTTTGATATCATAATTACACCAAGCACTTTTAAAAGGAGAACTACATTTGGCTTGATCCCTCTTTAGAGTATTGGTATGTAGGCATCATGCCCACATACGGGCTGTGAAGCACATTTAGTACATCTTACACACACTACCCCCCTCTTTTCTCAAAGTCTGATTCAAGCTTATTAAAGACATAATATTGAAGATAAATAATCTCTAAAAAGAGCTCTATTGACAGTCAATATTCACAATTTCATAGGTAGGGTCATATAAGAGTGGTGAATAGAACCTAGAAAGCTCAGACCTCTATGACTAGTTTGGAAAATAGTGATAGGAATAAGACTATAGCACTAGACCTCAAAGTGTCTTGTTTTTAGTGTTCATATCCTTTCACCAAATGAATTCTAGATCCTAATTTATTATAGTGTCTCATCTTCCATAGTGAATTCCAACCTCTATCTCAATCAGATCAACACAGTTATAAGCTAAGTCATATTTTCCTTTACTCATTTGTTATTTTTAGAAAGTCTAAATAATAATCAAAATAAACAAATTAGTAGGTTAATTATGGCATAATTATTTACTAATTTACTTTTCTTAGAATTTTAACTAAATAGGACTAATAATCTAATATTTCCAAAAAGGTTAAATCATTTGATGAACCTGACCTACTTCGTTTGTTCCAAAAAACCCTAGAAACCTTAGGGTAAATTTTCTATTGATTTTTTATATATTTTCTTGATTTTTTACTTGCATAATAAAATCATAAATTAGAATTAAATTTTAAAATTTTTTATTAATTTTAAAATAATTTTCTTTCAAACCCTAGTTGCCCATAATAGGTCCCAGTATTTTTATAGTAATTTTCCAATAATTTTTTGATTTTTACTAGCATATTAAAATAAAAAATTCACTTCAAATTTTAAAATTCAATAGTAATTTTCAAAAATATTTATTTTTCAAAACCCTGGTTGCATCTAATAAGTTTCTTTAAATCACAATTTTTTTAATAAATTTTTTATTTTTCACTTGCATACTTAACTCAGAAATTCATTTTAAATTTCAAAATTTCATAGTAATTTTCAAAATAATCATCTTTCAAACACTATTTTCATACATTAGGTCCCATTTATTATTGAGGTATCACCTTACATTTATTATCAAATTATAAAAATGGATCTCACTTATTTACAAAATTTTCTTACATTTCTTGCAAATAATAAGGAAACCATACTTGGTCCTATCATGTACATGAATGATGAAGTATACCATATGTTAGTATAAAGCTCCATTATTTACATTTCATGCTTAGTTTTCATAATAAAATATGATATTACAAAATTTATTATTAAAAATGCACAATATTTCAATATTTCTTTTGCATTCTCTCTCTCTCTCTCTCTCTCTCTCTCTCTCTCTCTCTCTCTCTCTCTCTCTCTCTCTCTCTCTCTCTCTCTCTCTCTCTCTCTCTCTCTCTCTCTCTCTCTCTCTCTCTCACACACACACACACACACACACACACACACACACACACACACACATGTGGAATAATTTACAAATCTATTTTTATAAACATATTATAAATATTATGTTACAAGTCAAATATCTTTATACATTAATTCACAATTCCATGCTCTCTACCTTTTTCTTTCTATCTCTTATATGGAAAAAATTTCAAATTTATCTTGGTACACATATCAGACATATCGTAACACATGTAAGATTTCTTCATAATAATATTTCTATATAAATTATAAATCCACTTACATCAATTTCATCCCATATGCATGGTTTCTACCTAGATATATCTAAATCCTTGGCTACATGGTTTTTACATAAGCTAATTGCCACCTGTCAAGTTTCAATGTCATATCTTATACACAGGAAAGAAATTCCCTCTCCTCCTCTCCCCCAAGATGGTGATATCTACTTTCCCTGTAAATAAGTCCTTGATATCACCCCTAAAAAAGGTGAGGAAGCCTATAATATTATTCCTAATTCATACATTCCACCTCTAGTTTCTTAAAAATCTCTTCAACATATGTGCTTACATATTCAATCAAAAAATCACTAGGGTTTACACTTATGAAACTCTAAGGAATCAAATCACCGGTATGTGAAAGTTAATTTTAGATATAAAAATGTAGAATCATCTATTACATGAAAATATCACAACATTGGAAAATTATATTATAATATAAAAGCCTTAAAAACACCTTAGTGTTAATCATGTCTATGCACTTTCACCTAGTCAATTGGCTACAACTAATGTTACATATCAAAATAGGAAATCACAACAAAGTAACTTTACAACTAGTGATTCAAAAAGCATTCAAAGATAAAATAAGAGTTTAGGTGAGGTACTAAGGGAAATGATTAAATATAAGTTTATCAAACTACCCCATCTACATCCAATAAAAAGATCTAGATATTATTATTTATATCATAAAATGCATGGGCATCACACAGATTCATGTTTGGCATTGAAAAATCATATACAATAGATAATTTATAATGAGTACCTTATACAAAGTAAATCAATCAATAAATCTACAATGACACAAGAACACATTCATAAACAGTCAAATTTATAAATAGTATAAAAGTGGTTACCAAAGCATAACTCAGAAAAACAAAAGGATCAAAAAACAAAATTAGAGCAAGAAACAATACCACAAGCATAGGTAAAATATGAAAAAAATGAAAATTTACCTCTCCAAAATGAGGCTCAAATTTTAAAGCAGTATGTGTTTGGTAAAAAATATATACAATAGTTTGATTTTCAAGGTCAAGGGTTGGGCAAGCATGCTTAAGGCATCACTACTCCTATTCAAGTAGTTGATAATGTTTGTCACCAAGGTCTAGGATTTATTGAACATCCTAAAGAAAATTATTCATAGACATAATTTATCAAAGGAAAATATCCAGATAAAATAAAAGTCAACACTAGCATTCCATTGGTTCAAAATCAAGATGATAATGTTGAGTGGAACAATATAGGCTATTATAATTTCCAAGATACTAATAATTTAGAGTCATATTCATATCCATTCCCTTGTGATTCACAATCATGCATGATTCCTTTGTTTGATATATGACACCATGATAGGGAGTCTCCCATGAGACTCATTGGTTAGTATCATCTCTTGTCAAATTTACTTATACATAATTTATTATGCTTTATTATACATAGCTTATAACATTTCAAAACAAAAAAACATTAAAATAATTCAAAAATCCAAAACTATTAAAATAACTCAAAAACACCAAAAACTTTTTGATTGTATGCATCATCCATGGTTTACATTACTACTATTATGTTAGACTTATATTTATTGTTCAATGATATTGTTTATCGATTTATCGACATTACCATGCTTCACTTGATCTTCTTTAAGTGTGTGTAGTGACATGCATCTCCTTAATAACTTCACTCTACCCATTAAGGGGGCATTATACTTCTATATTCGATACACACATGGATATATATTCCCCTTGGGGGCATATTGTACATGACTACACCATCTAGGCTATGTCATTCCTATACCACACACTCTAGTTATCAATATGATGTGTATTACTCACTAGCTTATACATATTACTTTATCGATACTTCTCTAGTAGATAACACTTGTGTATTTATTAGCATGTACCTATTTTTGTATTAATATGTCTTTCACACTTTCACATTCTTTGATTAGGTAGATGCGATTGTATTTCTAGATTTTCCATGCTTTACTTTCTTACTTAGCGTAGCTTGATGTGATTGCATTTCCCATTTTTTGTTTATCCCTTGTGTGTACCTTAGGACATTTTCTAATGTCCTTTTCTTCTATGATTGTGTGTGCCTTAGGAAATTTCCAATGTCCTTTGCCTGTACTCCTCTATGTGATTATGGATTTCACACCAACCTTTCTTATTTCCATTTATCTATTTAGGTGGAATTTGAACATATTTTGTATGCTTGCTTTCTATTTTGAGTGACATGTGCCCATGTCCCTTGATTGCTTTTCCCCTTGGCCACTCTTGTATGATTCCAAATTATTTTTCTTGTTGCTTGATTTCTTTTTGATTGTTTGTAATTCTATGATCTACATCATGCATTTCTTGCTTTCTTGGATGCCATGGACATCATGCTCCATCCCTCCTTGACAATTGACAACTAACAAATAAAAACTAACATTTCCAATTCTAGTCCAGTACATTGCACATGATTTTACATTGTTATATCTATCTAGGCATACCCCTATTGATCTAATAATCTCTCATTATAAACCTTGATATATCTTGTCAATTATCATTACTATATCATATATTTTGTAGCATAACACACTCACAAATCTCTGTATTCTAAGGGTAGTCATTGGAGTGTCTCAATTCCTAGCCTAAAAAGAGGGGGAAATAAATAAGGGTTTTTTCATATAGATCAGAGCTCCTAACTAGTTGAAAAATTAGTTTTGAAACACTCAAAACAATAATCAGAGGTCAAACTAGGCAGAACAAACCAAAAAAATAGTGATGATTCTAGAAAAGTTATTAGTTTCAGCAAAGGACAATATTGTTAGACATGGAAAATAGTGTTGAATATCAAGGTGTCCTATTTTTTGTGCTCTTGTGTAAATAGAAAAAAAACTAGATTTTCAGAAGTAGGTAGAAAAGTAGGTTCAGCTATAGTTTTGCACTTTCAGACTAGTTCAAAATCAGTATTTTTAGTATGCTTTTGCTTAGACAATCCATATATAGGGGGCATCATGCATGACATGATGGCTCTCACTTTTAGTTTTAGATATAACAATTGGTATAACTTCTAGATCAAAATCCATGTTCTAGACACTAGTGATTGGGGGAAATGTGCATGACACATTTGTTTTATTTTCTTTTCAAGTTTAGTATTACCCAAGTGTTTCAATAGTTTCATGCCTTACTCCATCTACAAGTGGTTGGCATCACTTTAGAGTTGATTTCATACAAGCCTAACCTCCACATTTTAGAATGGCTTTCATACAATCCTAGTGCCTAGTTTTGGAGTGGCTTTCATACAAGCCTAATCTCCATCTTTTAGAGTGGCTAAGAGTAGCCTAGTTTCTATCATACATTCATCTATCCATGCCAACACTTTTAAAATATAAAACATTCATGGGATTGAATATCCATCTTATATGACACTCATTTCATATCGATATCAGTTCATAGCTTCACTTCATGAGGCAATGATGGAGCCAAAGGTCTAGCTAGCCTTTATATTCTTGAACCACCTATTTAGAGGGTTTGGACACATAGTCAAAATATTAATTAGAATATACATGATCACCTAGCTTCACTTAGTGGTTGATGATGGAGCTAAAGGGTCAGCATTTGCATTCTTGAACTACTCTCAGGGAATTGAGCGCTCATCTCTATTCATAATATTACTCTTGGTATACCATAATCTAGCATCACTCAACATCAAAATAGGTTTTGTATTGGTTCATGTACCTAGTGAGGTGAGTTCATTCCTTTCTCTTCCTCTCCCTTACCTAGCTTTATATGTTTTTATTTTAGATATAGTGTATCTAGTAATAACCAATCTACTCTTTATTTTCTTTTTTAGATTCATATTTCATAGTGTACTCTCTCTATACACAAGCCAGGATCATAACAACTTCATGAGCTTCACCTTTATAGGTAAGTTTAGGTATGCTTTCTCTTTTCCCTTTATCCTAGCATTTCATTTTGTTGCATCACTAGAATAAAGGAGGGGTAAATATAGTCATATAAAAATTGAAAATTGGTAACTTTAGTGTGGCTTATGGCACCCAACCCATAGTTCCCTATTTCTTATCCTCATGACCCTTCTAGACATCTTTTTGCCTATTCTCAATCATTCATAGGCTTTTGAGACCTCATTCTAACTTAGCTAGATTGTTTTTTCTGAGCTCTTTTTATCCCCCTAGGTCCCAAACCTCTAGGACAATAACATCTAGGATGGAATATAGCACTGGAACCTAAAGCATCCCCTTTCCAACACTCTTGTCCAGTCACCTTTTGAGCCTAAGTTACCATTTTTTCTCAATTCTTCTTATTCATTATCTCGACATAGTGCGATTGCATTTAACTTATGACCAATAGATCATTATAAAATCCCATTCAAATATCATTTAGAAGGTTTGGTAATTATTTTTAAAAGTAAGCAAGAATACAATTAATACCACTAAGGCAATCTTCCCTATTCTCTTCATACAACTATCCAATTCAATTTCTAGCTTATTCAAAACCTTACACCAATCCTAGTCACCTCAAGCACACCTAGTTTTAGCATATCTTGCATTTTCATATCACAATTTCACCAACCACTTTCAAATGGAGAACTAAATATGGCTTGATCCCTCTTCAGAGTATTGATATGTAGGCATCGTGCCCACACATGGGGTGTGAAGCATGTTTAGTGCATCTTACACACACTAACCATCCCTCTTTTCTCAAAGTCCTATTAAAGATTATTAAAGACCTAAGATCAAATATAAATCATTCTATACAAGGAGATCTATTGATATTCAGGCTTCATAATTTCATAGATAGGGTCATACAAGAGTGGCAAATAGAACCCAAAAAGCTTAGACCTTTGTGACTAGTTTGGACAATAGTTGTAGGAATAGGATAATAACACTAGACCTCAAAGAGTCCTATTTTTAGTGTTCCTATCCTTTCATTTAATGAAGTATAGATCCTAATTTATGATAGTGTCTAAGTTCTACATAGTGAATTCTAGCCTCTATCTCAGTCAGATCAACACAGTTTTAAGCTAAGTCATGTTTCCCTTTACTCATTTATTATTTCTAAAAAGTCTAAATAATGATTAGAATTAAAAATAAATAGGTAGGTTAATTGTTTACTGATTTGCTTTGCTTAGACTTATAACTAAATATAAATAATAATTTAATTTTCCCAATAAGTTTAAATCAAGCTTAATTTTATAGTTTGGAGAAACTAGTAAAGATTGATGGGTAGGTTAATTGTTCCTTGAGATTTTGAGTGTTATTATAATATAAAATCAATTCTAAAATATTGAAAATATAGAGTGAAAGTTTATATTATTGGGATATAATCATGCTTGCACTTTAAAAACATTAATTGTCTGAGATAAAGTTTATAGCCAAGGATGATTGCTTGAAGATCAAACACTTGACCAAATCTCAAAACTTGGCTAATTTAGTTCCCAAGATTTTCTAGAAAATCAACATGAATTGAAAATACAAAAAATAAGAACCTTATAGTAAAATTCAAGGTACTTCTAAGCAAAGATGACTCTAGTAATCTCCATCAGGGCTATGGATGTATGAATGGCAGTAGAGAAAGGCCTTGAGTAGAGCCAAAGGGATCTTTGTTATGGATATGGATGTCGGGTTGGTAGCAAAGCAATGGCAAAGCTTCCCTAAACTAAAGCATGGTTCTTAATGAATATCCAAACATGTTGAAAGTCAATGTTAATGGTTAAAGTCATGAACCTAGAAGTTATTCTATAAATCCTATGGTAATCATTAAGTGGAATCAAATAACACACACAACATAGCTATATCTTGATGTTTAATCCTAATTTTTAATGTAAAATATTTGTTCTAACCATGAACTGATCTTAATAATGGTCCCTGATCAAATGAAATAAGTAGTTTAATTATTAGTCTAAACCAGATTCTCTAAATTTTAACATATTGCTATGGTCCCCTTTAATTTACCATTTGTTGAGTTCAACATACCCCCATTTTTTAAAATGGAGACCCTTGTCTTAAATTATGTAAATTTATACCTTAAATTTGAAAATTCATTTGATTAGAGTACCATTAGAGTATTTTCACTTTATATTTATTTGAAGATCATCTAGCACCTAATTTGGTTGTCATATTTATTCATAATTCTGATTCAATCTCATCTAAATTTGCTAATATTTGATCTTTATGTTTCAGGTCACAGCTCTAATAGAGTCCATTTAGAATGAGCATGTTTAGGTTTTATGATTTAATAATAATTTGATCTTTTACTAGCCCTTGGTCTATTGAAATCAAGTTTAATTCATGTTTGATTAGCTTAAAACTCTAATTCTAATTACCCTATCTCATGCCCTTTGAATTGAATTCAAATTTGGTGGGAAAAATATAAATGAGAATGATTTATCATGCCCTAGACTTAGTTTATTTTTTATCCTAAGGTTTAGTCATTTTTATTAACATGAACAAACCTTAGTCTAAATTTTCTTATGCTTGGTCTCTTTATTTTCCTGGTCCCCCTTGGTCCCTTTTATTTCCACATGGTCTAACTAACCACTAGGACATTTTGTTATGTCTATAGACTTAGCCTAAAAAGCCTTATCTTAATACTTTATGCCTTATCTTGTTATTATGTGTAGGGTCCCCTTTATTATGTTTATAAATTAGCTTAAGACTTTAGCCTAGATATTTATTCATATTTATTAATACGAATAAAAACATTAGTATAAGACTTTAACTTAGATTTTATGTTCCTTGGGTATTGACTTAAACATAGTTTTTATTCATAAAATCAATGATGTGTGTTTGATCTAATAAACTAGATCAACACTACATTATTAAAGTTAAAAGGTCAAATATCCTGAGCCTAAGCTAAAATTCAAGCATCTTCTAGAGATCAATGGTATGCATTTTCTTGGGTTAGATTGATCCAATGATACATCTCAATTAAATATTTCAACAAAGCCCTAGGACAAGTGAAAAAGTGAAAAGTATCATAATCTTAGCCAAATAACATTCAACAACCAATGGCATTCAACCTCAAAGATCAAGATCCAATAGAGTGCATTTGCTCAGATGAGGATGATCCAACAATGTAAGATTAATGTTGAAAAATCAAAATGAATGTGGAGATGACATGTGGCATAGTTATGGGCCACAAATTAAATCTTGAGCATCTTTAAAGTTATACATTATTCAAATGAGTGTACACATTCAAATTAATGGTATATGGATCAGAAGGTATAATTAAGTAGATTAAAATTGATGGAGCATGAATGATCCATGCAATAAATATTAATGGTGCAAGATCAATGTTGACATTTCAACAAAGCTTTGATCGAATGTGGAAATGATAAGTGTCATAACCACAGGGAATATAGTGAGCAACCAATGGTATTTAATCTCTCAAATTAAGATCAATGATACATGTTGATCTTTACAAGGACAATCCAATAGTGGGAAATCAAGTAGGAAATTTTTAAAAGGCAATAGTAGTTTTTCAAATATGAATGAGCAAAGTGCCATGAAAATGCCACATAGATTCCATGGCGATGCCACATTGGAGCCATGTGAGTATAATATTCCAAGTGGAAGATCTTGTATACTTGGGAAATGTAAGGGCATATGTAAGTAGTCCAATTCAGATCAAGTCATGAATCTCTGGTAAGTTTAGATAGTTGTCACCATTAGAGAACTATAAAAAATCTTTAAAAAATCCCTAATAAACATGAGAACCCTAATTAGACTGAGTAGTATAATTAAGCCAAGGAAGATTGAATTATCATCTGTGTAAGAAAATTTGACCTAGAAGCTGTATAATAGTCTGCTAATGAGCAATTTAATAGTGTTTTTAGACATGATAGCTCGTAAAGGAATTCTTAAGAAAGATGTGTAGCTTTACCAAATAGGATACAATAACAAATAGCTTAGTCACCCAATGGAAAAATTCAAGGGATAAAATTAAATATTTGACTAACATCTGGATGGAAGATCAAATCCCTAGTTTTAAAACCATTAGCCTAGCTCATCTTAAACATAGTTATGGACTACTTGTAGATTAAATCAAGATCTTGAACACATGGTTTGGGAACTTGGAAAGTCTCCTTAAGGATGACAAGAAGTTTTAAAATAAGATGGAATAATTTCTTGGGACCATGATCACCAAGCCAACTGCACTCAGTTCCATAGGCCTCATCATTGATGAGGAGCTTAAGCATAGAGATACTCTAATCATGTAGGAAGTAAGGAGCAAGAACCAAGGGAAATATGGGATGGATAATAGTAGTCATGGATAATATATTAATAGTAGAATAAAATATTGGTGAAGCTAGAAACATCAAAAGGTCATTAATAAGGGTAGATAAAGACCATAAGAGCTTAACAGGTTAAATAAAAGAGATGTTCATGAAACCAATTGTCAACCTTGTGCTAATTGAGGAGTAGCATAAGAGAATAATGGATACACTACAATAAAAATAGGGGAATTTAGAAGCACAAGGGTCCCAAAGATTAGTTGAATTAAGAATATTCTTCTTGTAGCTAAGCATTGTAAATTTTGAAAATGAAATATTCTATTTATAAAGGCATGTGCAACTTGTAAAACACATTGCGTATAAAATAGTCCATTGGGGAAAGTCTAGTGTAGTCTAGAACATTTTTAGAAAGGATAGATGTCCTAACACTTGTACTTTTGTAATTGGATAGGACTAACCAACATACTTCTTCGCATCCTATAAAAGGTGCATTGTCAATTGTAAAAAAGGGAGGGAAGTTTTTGAGCCAAAACCAATTGTAACTTTTGAGCACTTAATATAAGCAATGAATTCTATAAAGTTTGTCCAAATTTCTTATGTCTTTTGTTATCCTGGCTTCTCTCTCACTTGTTTATTCTAAATTCTATATTTTAATGGTTCTTATGAATTTTTATTATGTACATTTGAATTCAGAGCTAATAACTTATGTCAATTCTAGGTTAATTGAAAGTTCTTAAGTTCATTTTGTTTTCTTTCTCTTCTTGAATTTTGCTAATGTTGTTTGCTTGCAGGGGTAAATCTTTAAAGTGAATTTAGTTCTTATTTGCATTATTTCCCACACTCCTTATATGTTTACCTGATGTATGATAGGATTTTAGCTTACACTACTTCATGTCATATATTAGTTAAGTGCATGTCTAGATGATATTTGAACTTTGTCATGATGTTTGGAATAAAGATCAATAGCATCTCTTATCTACCTTACCTTTCCTTTTGCTCCTTTTTAAAATCTAAATCACTCTACCTTAATTTCCATTATAAATATCCATCTTAGATTAGTATTTAGATTAGTTATTTATCATAATTAACCATTCTTAGCATATCATACTTCATATTTTACATAGATTAATTATTTGGCCATGGTGGCTTCCAATGACCAAACATTATAAATATTGTGAAACAATCCACTTGCTTTGCTTTTAATCCATCAACAGATAACAAGATTATCACAACCTATAACTCATGTCTTGAATTATTAGAATTATAAAATGATAAGTGTTCTTGAAAACTTTGGTCACCTATGATACATATTTAGGGATCAACACATACATCTTACATTTATTTTGTATGCTCAGATACATTTACATTCTGATGTTGTGTTTTACATTATATTAGAAAATCATGCACATGCTCTAGCTAACACATTTTGCAAAACTACTTATTTAGAAGGTAATTCTTACATATATTTCATAACTACCCTCAAAAGAAGGGGTATTCACAGGGGTGTATCATAGATATCAGGATCTTATATCAATTTTCACATATACATTTCATCACATAGGCTCAGTTTTAAATATCAAACTTAGGAAAAACACATAATAGAATAGAGATTTGGAATTCAGTCTAGATCACACATAAATTAGAGCATGTAGTCATTAGCACTTATATTATGACACTAGCACCACAAGGAACTATTATACACTATAGGGAACTATTGTCTAGTATCCCCAGCTTCAGGATAGTCTAGATCACTCATACCAATACACTAAGTACAATACATATTTGCATAGATATAATCATAGGTTTGGTATTTATGTTCAGATTTAGCTCAGATACGTTCATTTAAGCTCAAATTCATACTAGTTTCTCATATTTGGGGGAATCATGCATGACATGATCACTCATATATTCAAATCAATTACATAGATTCAACTATTACATACTTGATTTAGATTTAGTATACTCAGTTACTAAATTAGAGGGATGTGTGTGACACATTGATTTCCATATGCTCAACTTCAGATAGGTTGATCAGATGCAATGGAAAGCTCCATGTCATTATCTACACTATATACACTTTCTACCACATTATAGGTTTTTACCATATTCATGACTTACTACATCTATAGTGGTTGGCATTCTTGAGTGGCCTAGAGATACCTAATATACCCAAGTGGCCATAGAGTCAAATACATATTTATATTTAGTCAATTAGATACTTTCAACACTTTTCATTATATAGTCATAGATGCATCTAATTCACACAGGGTAGATGATGGATTCATGGCCTATTTGAGTTATTGAGCCACCTACATGATATTATTAAACATAATTATAGTCTTAACCAATCTATTCACATAGATTAGGATCCATCAAATAGGGGTGGGCAATGATGGATTTAAAACTAGATTGATTTCTTGAACCACTCGTATGAGGATTGATCAAGCCAATAGCTCAGTTCAAGATTTGGAATGATATGATCACTATTCACATTCAAACGCATAGGTTTTCACTAGGTTCATGAATTGGTTCACATACCCAATAAGGTGTATTCATTCATTTCCTCTCTATTTACTTAGCTTCACTCGGTTATTTCATTTCAACATAGTCTTTCACTTTTGATCATCTCTTAAGTAAGGACTAATTTTTACATATTTCATTATAGGAAATTAATTTAGATCATGTTCCACATATGTAAACCTATATTTTCTTATTCAAACTCAACTACATAGGCTTCACTTCCAAGTTAATTCTAGGTACACTTCTTTTTCTTTTATACTAGTAATTTCACTTTGCTACATTACAAACATAAAGTGGGGAAAATGTAGTCACATAAAAGTGTTAATTAGATGTTAAGAGTGTCATTTGAGTTACCCTATCCCTAGGCTATCCATACACCTATCTGTATGCATTATACTTACATTTCCATTCATTTAATAGACCATAGTTACCTACATCCAATCACAACATACTCCCAAAATTATCATCTTTGATACCAATCCATTTTGCTTAGTAGTATACAAATAGGACATTAACACCAAATTTATGTCACTATAGCCACATGGCACTAGTGTCCCCAACTAGGTGCTACTATCCTTAGACTTAATTATTTCCAATAGATAATTTTTCAAATGTGTGCCCCTCCTAAGGATGGTCTCAACTAATTTTATTATCCACATAAGCAATAAAACTCTATAAATACATGTCTAATCCATCTATATTTACTATATGGAACATAAAAGCAAAATATATTCAAAATCAAGATAAATTTATGCTAAATTAAGGTACATTATCCCTATTTTTCCCTACATACTACCATCTCCATCATCCTTAAGTCCATTTTTAAATTACTTCAAATATCAATAACATTCAAGGTATCCAAGGCCACTTTCATTGTAGCATTCAATTTCACATACATCAATCACAATGTGGGAAAATTACATCGAACTTGATCCATCCTCAAAGTATTGGTATGTAGGTAAATAATTACATAATGGGGTGTTGAGGATATCTAGTCCATCCTACTAACACACACAAAATTATTGCTCATTACATACTTTCAAGGAGACTAGGGTTTGCACATCAAATCATATTTTTAGATACAACATAGAGTTTCATATTTTGATCATGTAGGAACAAGACATACATAGGCATAGGTGCTCCCTAAAACTAAGAACAATCTTGCAAAGGGGATGTTAGTTCCATATTGAATAGGCTACACATAGAGGGAACTATTTTCCAAACTAAGTGTTACTATTTAGTGAATAAACAAAAACTATAATCCTATTGATGACATATACTACTATCCATATCTCAACTTTTTGAATTCAGATAATCTGTGATAGTTAATTTTTAGCTGTCTCTATTTATCCCTATTTATTTCTATTTTTAAAAAGTCAAACAAGGTTAAAATCAAATACAAAAAATTACTTGATTATTTCATATTTATTTATATGATTTAGACATCTTATCCCCTTAACTAAAAAATAATTACTTGTGTAAAACCCTAAAGGTTAAATCAACCATTCAAGTTCAAGATATCATGTCCATCATAATAAATCTCAAATCTATCTGAAATAAACTACTAGAGGCACTAGTTTCCTATTAAATTTAAATAACATGACTTATTAAAATAATAATACCCTAAAATATTCATGTATGTCATCCTTAGAGACAAGACATTGATCAAAATAACCATGGTATATGAGGGTCAATCCTTTACATCATTCCCATTGAAATTTTAGATAATATTGATCTCAATATTACTAACTTAAAACTCACTAAAATCATCATCAAAGGGTATGAATACTCTCCCTCAACCCTAGTTATAATTATTACACTCCTTGTTACATTAGGACCAAAAAATGTTTTCAATTAAGTGACATGTTGTGGATAGAATTCTCACTTACAGTGTGCTCTTACTTTGACCTTGGATAAATAAGATTCAATTTATCCCCTCAACCTTATTTTAGGAGATTAATTTTATACAATTAATAAAAATACATGTATTCAAACATAATAATAAACCCAATGAGTATATATACAAGTAATTATTCACAACCATCATGACCAACAATCAAATCTTCTTGAACTAGTTCAATTTTAGGAAGTATAGTCAAAACAAGTTATTTGGGCTGAAAATCATCTCTTTCAAATATCACCTTATAACACAAAACATGTTAACATAGTTAAAATCATGAAAGAGAGAGAACCCAAAAATTTACCTAACATGCCTAATTATCAAAACCAAACAAATAAAAACATTAGTCCTCATCATAATTATACATGTGGAGCTAGAAACTACCCTATATATTATAAAAGTGTCTAGCCTCTCACTCAATCTATAGGAGACTTATTGTTTATAATATAGAGTCCTCATAAAAAATAAATTGGAAAAGGAACTACTATTTAACCCCAAGTAATTATCCTTATAAAATATCTTTAAATAATATGGAAATGGTGCCTTTTGTTTATGCATTCTAGAGGGTGTAGAACTCAATAAGTTTGTTAATTTTGTACACCTATAAGATACAACACCTATCCTACCTCCCATGACATACTCCCTATTAATAAAATTTGGTAATTATATTTTATACCTTTATAGGTGGTACAATGCTAAGGAGGAAACCTTATTTCTATAGGGGACACAACAAATAAAATATAAAATTATCCATTTTTTCCTATCCTTATATATAGACATCATATTGATCATATATTTATCATATTCATTTTCCATAGTTTCTAAGCGTAGAAGTTGAGGAGGGAAAATTTGTTAATATTTTATGTTTATAAAAAAAATTATCTTGTTTTTTTTGGGAAATAATTATGAGGATAACTTTTCATAGCTATATTTTGACTCGTGACAATTAGAAAATAAAAGGAGGGATTTGATCCACTCCATCTTTGTGATTTGCATAGGTTGAGTTCTTAAAAACTCATTTTAAACATGTTATAAATGTGAGGGATTCAATCCAATGCTATTATTACATTGTTTATAAGTCAATATATATTAAATATATGAGGGATTCAATCCTTTCCCTGATATATAATGTGAATATGTCAATTTATTTAAAGGATCCATTTCACACCTATCATTAGAAATTAAAAAATACCATGATAATCCCACTAAATACCTTAGATAAGCTAGTAATACTAGTCCTTAGATTACAGTGGATAATTTTTTGAGTTTCAAACATGAGTCCCTAAAACTAAATTTCTAAAAAGGTCATCAAAATCTCATAGTGTGTGACAAGTGAACTTGAAAAAAAATGATGTAGAGTACAAACTTTTGGAGGGCATAAATTTTGATCAATAGTTTTATTTGAGCTATCATTTTCACCAAAATGATCATATTAGAAAATTAAATTCATCTATAACCCACACTATCTATTTAAGGTAATTTTTATAATTTTTTAATGCCATATGTGACCATATAAGGGTCCAAAACTGAATTTTAATATTTTTGATTTTTTTTTCTATTTTTAGAATTAATGTATTTTCGTAACCAAACATGAAATGCAGTTAAAATTCATCCATTAGGTTAATTTTAGTGTTTATAATATGTGTGGTGATTAGTCCCATCTAATATTGTATGATATACTTACTTAAAATAGTGGTTGAAAATTTGATAAAAGATGAAAGTTACCAAAAATAACAATTTTCTAAAAATTGCATGGGTCAGATATCTTTAGGTAGTATATATATATATATATATATATATATATATATATATATATATATATATATCTTAAAAACTACCTAAAGATATCTAACCCATGCAATTTTTAGAAAATTGTTATTTTTGGTAACTTTCATCTTCTATCAAATTTTCAACCACTATTTTAAGTATATCATACAATATTAGTTTGTGTGTGTGTGTGTGTGTGTGTGTGTGTGTGTGTGTGTGTGTGTGAACTATGATTTCAAGTTTGTATGTATTTAAAATCATCTTATGTAAATATTTTATTCATTCAATAAGAATCAACATAGAAGTTTACTTTCATGTAATTTCTTAGTTTATGCCTATTGTTAATTTTGCTTAACAAGTATATGTTTTCATCATCTAGTATTAGAGCAAGTTTGAATATTGTAGTTGTAATAGATGTCAAGAGGAAAAGGATGAGGATGAATAGATCAGATGAATAAGACTATGTAATAATTATAGATGCAAGTGGAACAATTAATTGCAATCATCATAAATCAAAGATGAAGGCAAGCAGGAGATGAAATTAATGAAAGCGTACAACATGAACAAGAAATTTAGCAATAAGATGAAAAATAAACATCATTAATGGAATAAAATATGGTTTTGGATTTAGAGGTAAGGAATAAAGGAATAAATTTTGACCTTCTAAATTATGAAGGTAGTTAAAAATCAGAGGAGATGATAGATTGGATGAATAACATGGAGAAGTTTTTTAATGGGAAACTCTAAGAGAAGATAAGAAAGTAAAGTTTTCATGTATGAAATTTAAGGGTCATGCAATGATTTGGTGGGATCACCTATAGAAAGAGAGACATAGAAAGGACAAATAAAAGATCAACATATGGAGCAAGATGGAGAAGAAGATAAGGGAGAATTTATTTTTGTGGATTATGCATAAACCCTATATAAAATATTCTAGAATTCAAGGCAAAATGATCATAATATATAAGAGTATATAGATTAGTATTAAAATCTTTCCATATGAGTGGAACATGATAAAACGAAAGAATACATGGATTCAAGGTATGTAAATGGTTTAAATTTTTCTATTTAATATGAATTGATCATGCACAAAATAATTTGCATGGAGGATGCCTATTGATTAAATTTGAAGGCAAAATAAGAAAAAAATAGATAGAATTTCAAATGATCATTTGGTATTAGGCCAAGAAGAGGATAATATTTTTAATTATGGGGATGAGGTGGGTTAAATACCACTAGAGGTGGGTTTAATACTACTAGAGGAGAATCATTACAGAGTGTAGAAAGATAAGAAGATAATAGGCAAGGGTTTCAATACCAATAAAAAGGAAGAGGATTTTAGAAAAGATGAGAATATGGTGGTGCTAGAGGATGGTTTACAAATCAGTGCACATATTATGTTTTTTATGTATGTGGAGAAGGACATATAAATTTTGAGTGTCCACACTATTATGAATAATAAAGGAGGTAAGAGGATCACCCAAGAGTGTATTTAGTTGAATTTGAGATAAAAGAGAAAAACACTAAAGTTGTAGTAGTAGATATAAGGAAAATCTCATGATGAGGATAATAATGATTGCTCTAAGAAAAGAACATGTGCATAATAAGGAAGGTGGTGATGATTGGATACAAATAAGGTGTACTTTAGGAGGTAAGATATGCAAAGTAATTATAGATGGTGGTAGTTGTGAAAATATGGTTTTTAAGGACATGAATGAAAAACTAGGTTTGTAATTTGAAAATCATCCATATCCTTATTAGATTTCATGGTTTAAGAAAAGGAATGAAGTCAAAATAGATAAAATGTGTTTAATCAAGTTTTTTATAGGAAAAACTTACAAGCATGAAATATGGTGTGATGTTATACTAATATATGCATGCCATGTGTTATTTGTAATGTCATTGTATTTTAATAAAAAATAAATTCATGGTGGAGCAAAGAACACCTATACTTTTTGGAAATATGGTACAAAGGTAGTTTTATTACCTCTTAAAAAATAAGGTCAAGTAGAAATCATGTTATCCAAAAAATAATTTGTCAAAGACATGAAGATTACAAGTTGATGTTATGCATTAATAGTAAAGAAAGAAGACATAAAAGTGGTGTAAATAATAGGAGAAGCAATAGAATTATTAAATAATATGCACATATTCTACCAAATGAATTACTAGATGGATCACCACCAAAGAGAGACATTAAACATCATATTGATTGGATTTCAAGATAAACTCTACCCAATAAATAATATTATAGGATGAGTCCAATAAAACATGCAGAATTAAAGAAACATGTTACTAGATTAGTTAGGAAGGGTGTAGGAAGGGAGAGCATGAGTCTATGTAAAACACTAGCACTGATAACTCTAAATAAATATTTAGGGTGGAGTATGTGTGTGGATAGTAGAGTGATAAATAAAATTACCATCAAGTATAGATTTATTATACCACATTTAGATGATATGATTGATGTTATTGTAGGAGTGAAATACTTTACTAAGATTGATCTAACGAGTGGTTACTATCAGATTTAGATTCATGAAGGAGATGAGTGGAAAATAATATTTAAGCTTAGGGATGGCTTATATGAGTGGATGGTGATGTCATTTAGATTATTTAATGCACCTAGAATATTTATGAGGGTGATTAACACATTACTACGAGATTACATTGGTAAGTTTATGGTTGTTTATTTTGATGATATGTTGATATTAAATAAGACTAAATAAAAACACTTAATTCATTTAACACTGGTATTAGATGTTTTAAGAAATGAAAAGCTCTATGCAAATTTTAAGAAGTGTAGGTTTATGTAAAATAATTTGAAATTTTTAGGATTTGTAGTTTCAGTAGATGGTGTAAGAATGGATGTAGAAAAATTAAAGGCACAATTTGAGTGGCCTATTCTTAATAACATCATAGAGGTAAGAATTTTCCATAGTTTAGCAACTTTTTACATAAAATTGATTAAAAATTTTAGTAGTATTATTGTACCAATAACAAATTGCATGAGAGGAAAAGAATTTGTGTGGATAAGAGTAATAACAAAAATCTTTGAGTTGTTGAAGAAGAATATTATAGAAAATCTTATTTTAGCATTACCAAATTTTAGAAAAGTATTTAAGGTTGATTGTGATGCTTGAAATGTGGGAATTAATATTGTGTTGAGTCAAGAAGGAAGGAAAATATCATATTTTAGTGAGAAATTGAATGAGGTAGGAAATAAGTATTCTATATATGATGTTTGATTTTATGGCATTGTACAAATATTAAGAAATTGGAGGCATTACCGAGTGCGTAAGGAGTTTATCATATTTATAAATCATGAGGATTTGTAGTATGTGAACACTAAAAAGAAATTAAATAGTAGGCATTAAAAGTGGGTATCTTTCTTGTAGGGATATATTTTTGTGTTAAACCATAAATCAAGAAAGTAGAATTAGATACCTAGGGATTTGAACAGGGGAGTGGAATTATTAACTATTATGTTGAGTGAAGAAGTTAGATTTGAAGTTGTTAATGATTTATATGATACTGATCTAGATTTTGGAAAGATATTTTATAAATGTATGAATCTATTATTAGGTGAGATAGGTACTATAATGATGAGTACCTTATATATGATGGTTATAGCTTTAAGGGAAATAATTATGTATTCTAGCTATGTCTTTTATAGATAATATTATAAGAGAACTACATAATGGTGGTTTGGTTGGACATGTTTGTACATATAAGACAATATATTTAGTGGGGGATAAGTATATTTGGCCAAATATGAATAGGGATGTGGAAATATATGTTTCAAGATGTAAAATATTTCAAGTGAATAAATGCCATGCAAATAATATAGGGTTGTACATACCATTACTAGTTCCAAGAGGACCATGGACAAATTTGAGTATGAATTTCATGTTGGGGTTATAAAAAGAAAGAGGTAATGATTCAAAAAAAAATATAGAAAAGTTTTCTAAGATGGTTCATTTTATTTCATGTAAAAAACTAATGATGCCAAGAGATTTGTAGATTTATTTTTTAAATTTGTTACGAGATTACATGGTGTTCTAAAAACCATTACATCAGATAGGGACATGAAATTTATAAGTAATTTTTAGGGGAATTTATGTAAGAATATGGTAGATAAGATATAATTCAATAGTTCATACTACCCATAAACAAATGGACAAAAAAAAGTTGTAAATAAGAACTTGAGAAATTTGTTGAGATACATAATTGGAGAGAAGCCCAAACAATGGGACTTGGATTTACCATAGGCTAAGTTTTTATATAATAATTATATGAATATATCAACATGAAGATAATGATTTCATATTTTTATGGGATAAATCCTATGGGTGTTTTATTTTTTTTACAGTTACCAATTCCAGAATGAGTTAGTGATAATGTAGAAGCATTTGTAGAGCATATATAATAAGTTGCAAGAATAAGTAAGAATATAGCTATAGGAAAGTAATGAGAACTATAAATTTATAGTATATGTTAGAATAAGGTCAGAGGTATTTAAATAAGGATATTTATTTATGGCCTACTTTAAGAAATAAATATTTCCAATAGGCACATATAACAAGTTAAAGTACAAGAAATTGATCCATGTATAATTGTGAAGAAAATCAATAACAATGATTATGATGTGAGTTTACAATATAATTTTAATGTATATATAGTATTTAAAGTTTAATATTTATATGAATTCCATGGAGAATATGGTTAATGGGAAGAATATGAATAATTAGATTGGCAATGATAGGTACCAAAGAAATAAAAAAGATAGTGCATGTTTTGGATAAGAAGACAATAAACACAAAGAAAGAAGTTATAAAAAGAATTTGGTATAGTGGGAAGGATTAAATAAGTAGAAAATATTTGAATTTTATAATTGGAGTTAAATAATATTGATAATAATAAATGGTATAAGTATAATCATAACAACTCATGGGAGCTAAGTGTTTTTCAACCAGGGGAGAATGATGTTGAGTCCAAACTTCTAAAGGCCATAAATTTTGATCCATAACTATGTTTGGGATCTTTTTTACATAAAAATTATCACCTCATTAATTAAAAATCATCCATAACCCACCATATATACTTAGGTACATTTCCATAACTTTTTGGATGCCATATGTGACCATTTAAGGGTTCAAAACTAAATTTTAATATTTTTTAGATTTTTTCTATTTTTAAAATTTGTGTATTCTTGTAACCAGACATGAAATTTAATTCAAATTTGTCCATTAGGTTAAATTTAGTGTTTATAAGATACATTTTTATTTTTATGCCCATTCAATCTTGTATGCTATACTTACTAAATATAGTGATTGAAAATTTCCTATAAGACCAAAGTTACCAAAAAATATTAATTTTATAAAAATTGCATGGGTTAGATAGATTTAGGTGTTTTAGGTATTTTTTTATTTATATTTTTAATTATTCATGTCAAATACAATTTTTATTTGAGCTTTATTTAAATCCTCTCATGTAAATATTTTATTCATTCAATGAGAATCAACAAAGAAGTTAGCTTTTATGCAATTTTTGAGTTTAGGAATATTTTTAATTTTTCTTAGAAAATTTGTGTTCTAATAAAAAATCATATCCTAAAACCCTTGGGATTTCATCTTTATAAATGATATAATTTATGAGAATTTTATCCTAATACACTCTAGATTTTTCCTTTAAAGGACAACTAGGTAGGATAACTCTTGACTTCTTAGTATATCCTATCCCTTTTATCGCACATCTTTCCAATGGAAATATCCACCATTTTTTATATATAAATGGAGGCACACCACTTAAAATGTGCATAATCATAAGGTACCATTAATCATTTGTTAAAACTAAGAGTCAAAAATTTATCCTTCCCTATGTAAGTTTGGAATGTCTTGTACTTTTTAGTCTGATTTTATTAATGATTTCCTTCAAAAATTTATCTTTTATTTAGACCTAAATCTCTCCTTAGTAGTCTTCTACCTTCCTATCAGTTCATTTCCAATTGATTTTTGCTTACATCCATCATGTTTTATGATTTTATATAGAGTGTTGAATCCTAGGGGGATCATTAATATTTGTATGTTCTAGGTTTTCCTTAGACTTAGATATTTCTTTTAGGCTTTTCCACAATTATTTGGTCATTCTCTTGTCAATTTGAGTCTAAAGTGACATCAGATGTCACTCTAGTACCTCCATCATTAGGATATTCTACTTAATTAAATAACTATGCCTCATACACATGTCACATTCCTACTTCTTGGTATCACACATTTTCATGGACACTCATTAGCTCCATCCTATTATTTAGTATTATTTTTCCTATATAATAATCCCCCTATTATTACCAATAATAATAAGTTTTTAAAAAAATAAATTTAAGTACCTTTGACTTGTTATTCATTATTTATGTACATGAGCACATAGGTAAACAATACCACTCTATCTCATATAATAGTGAGTCAATACTATGTCTTTTCAAAATATTCATGGTGTAACTCTAAGTAGCGAGCCACTTGATCCAAGGGGGAAATATGTATGCACCCAAAAATCACCCATTTCTTATTCTATATGTCACAAATACTATAAGCATTTGATGATGACTTTATCCACTCTTATTCTTCTTTAGAATAATAATATACATCCTAAAATAATACATACATGAAATTATCTTGGTTTTAATCTCTTTTACACCTCTCAACTTCTAACTTTATTTTTTTCTCTATAAGTTTTATTCCCATGTGTCATTTTATACTCTATCAACCTTATTTACATAATGATTGGACCTCTTCATAAAGTGAACTTTTTATCATTGACCTCTTTAGTTTGAATTTTTTGTGACACTTTTTCTCAATTATTAGTTTTGTTGTCATTTATTGTCCTTGATTAGGTTTATAGTCTCCTTCTTCCTTGTTTTTCATACTCTTCACTTTATATTTATGTTTTTATTCAATCTAAGTCAACATGGATAATTTATTTTTATTAACCAATTTCTTGGGTTCTAGATTCATTTAGGTGTACTCATGTCATTTTTACTCCTATTAAGCAACACCCTTAAATACAAATGCCTATACAGACCATTATCACTTAATTGACTCCTTGAAACTTGTCCTCGACCTTAAAAATTTAATTTTCACTCTCAACATTTTTTAAACATCATTAGAAACATTTCATACCATATTTCATGAGTTTTTAGTCACTTTCAAGGGTCATCTTTGTAACCTCATTTTTTGCTAACCCTAGACATTTCAAAATATCACTGATCTCTAAATGTTCCTAGAAGGTCAAAAACACATTTTTACATCCCTCTAATTTCAATTAGTGCTTTGGGTATAATATGTCAATTTTTAATGGTGGTTGAGGCCAAAAGTGATAATACTCACCTAACACTTTTGGAAGGCATGTCTAATCATACTTTCAGATCAAAGTGTCACTAAAAAATCACCTAAGGTGCTAAAAGAATGTTATCCTTCTATTAGTGCTTTGGCCTATCTATTAACCCTTTAAATTTCACACTTGGTGCTTAGTCTTGCATACCTAGTGCTTTGAGTAAGGTGCCACCTATTAGAAAATATTTAGGCCCAAATCATTGATACTCTTTATATAGTTTTAAAAGGCCTATGTAAGTATCTTGGTAGATCAAATAACCATTAGAATCTTATTAAGTGTTTTTTGGTGCTTTGGCATGTCTGTTAGTAATTTAGACTATACACTTGATGCATTAGCCTACACATTTGGTGTTTTGGTATACTCACATATAAATTTGACTTGTCTTCTTCCATAATTGAACTTTCACCCACTATTTTTAGTTATCAATTATTTTTAACTTTCTTTAACTACATTTCTTTTTTATAAAACCAGGTCTTTGGCAACTTCTAAATGGATAGAGATTAATGGTTTAAGGCTAATTTGAATTCCTTTTTGGGAGTTTATCTTGAATTATCATTATTTTTTACAGATATTATTATTTTTTTAAATCCTTATATTCCCTTGAGAATATTTTATAGTTTTCATTTGTCTCCCTTTTCAAAATTCATAATTAGCTCGAGCATATTTTAATAACACAAATTTTCAATATTTCACCTTGATTATTCATTATTTATTCATTTATTGATTATATATCCATTTCCCTATTTATTACACCTCTTCCCTTTACTCCAATAAATTATGAGGTTATATGAAAGGGTAGTACATGATAGGTTTTGAGGACACATCTTGAGCCAATGTAAAGCATAATGGGAGAGATCATCATTCTTTGCACATAGAAATTGATTTTTAATTTGAATTTTGATTGGAAAAACCTTATCCTTACCCATATTCCATGTGTATTAAAATTATTAATATTTTACAAATGTGGTGTCTCTATGTTTTGATATTTAGGAGAGTTATATGCTCCATTAGTGCTTTAAATGTTTAATTTTACATAAACAATAATTTTACATTATAATAATACACTACATTTAGTAGTAATTCATATTAATATTTTAATTTGTTTGAGTAAATGCAATTTTTTTTTTACTTTTTTTTCTACTTTACATATTTTTTACATTTCTAGGATAGGTGGGTCAACATACTTTAAATAACTTAAAATTATTTGTATTATTTATTTATTGGATGGTACACACTAAGTTCACCAAATTTTCATATCTAATTTCTTAGTTAAATGTTAAGACACTTTAGTTATTAGATTAGTTTACCTTTATACTCTTTCATTCATGTAATTATTAATAATATTAAATTTTATTAGATATTACTAAGAGTTAAAACCCACATTACACTTAACATACACATGCTAACAAGTTTAACATTTTAATTAGTTTCTTAGTCTTTTTAGGTGTTCATTTTACATTTTGATTATTTTCATTTTATAATTTTAACTCGATTTCTTATCACTTTTACTAAGCACATATAACCTTGTTTATTAATCTTAATCTTCAACAAGTGTCATTGAGTGTTTTATAAGTGCACGTGGTAAGTATAATGTGGGCTTAATAAAAAATATGTTCTAGATGTAAATTTACTCTATGATTTATTAATATTTCATTTTTTATAAAAGTAAATAGATTAATCATATTAAAATCTCCTCATAATCAATAAAGCTCAACTATTTATGTGTTGACTTGCCCCTGCAATGAGGTATCTTGTGTGAATTCTCTATGATTATAGATAAAAAGTTGAGTATCAGTGTTCTATAAACATATTAAATGCCATCCAATTGCCTAACCTAAACCAAGTAACCATAAAGAGTGTAGTTGGGTTGGGTGATTCCTCACCATAGTTTTGAAAATATATTGATTTTAGGATAAAAATTCCTTTACCATTATTTCAATTGCACTGAATAGACCTCTTGTTCATCATTTTTTCATTAGGTACATTTCATACTTAAATATAGTTATGTATTTTATTTCACTTTAGGGCTAATAATAATAATTTATCTACACATACTTATCATAACTATCTCCCCATACTATGGTTTCACTTCATTACAAGTGTGTTATTGGATTTCATCATGAACTCCACACAATTGATGTGTAAACACTATTGAATTATCAATCATTCATATAGAGATGTACAAAATTATTATAATATGTAGTGTGGTAAATAGAACCATGTGTGGCCAACTTAGGAGGATGTGTATCTTGGATGGCATGAAGATCATGAATACATCCCACAAAATTATAAATGAGGGTATCCAAAACATTATTGGTTTAGAATTGAGAGTGAATAATTTAATGAGAGGCCTCAAATATGACATAGTTTTTATGAGTATAAATGGTTAGGGAAGAGGTTAATGGGTTAGATGAATATGGATTATGAGGAAGATATTCTAATGTGGGGGTGTAATGATAGTTTGTGATGAATCAAGGAGAAATCAGTTATTCTAGATTGGTAATCTAAGAGGTGGAAGTGTCATTAGTATGAGGAACCACATTTTTTAGCCTCATGTTAGTTTAGACACCTAAATGAGGCATGAATACTTGATCATGTTAGTTTTTACCCTATTTTAATTTAATTAACTTGTGCACTTAATCAAGACATGTTTTACCACTACACACTATCCTAAGCACTTGTATAGACCTATTTATTCCATAAAATACTATCTAACACCTAAAAAATATTATAATATCTAAAAACACCCATAAGCATCAATTTGGATAGATCCAATCCTAAAATCCACATGTTTACTCAAGGGACAAAAATGTTTAGTAGGGGTCAAAAGTGGAAGGCCTTTTGGACCCTAGTGGGTTATTTTTTCCTTAGTATTATAATGGTCATATTTTCAAATTTAGTCCTCTTAAATTTTCAAACTTGTAATGGATTCCTATCATGTGGTTTTCTATTTTGGATTGATATAAAGGCACACTTACAGTCACTTATTATACCACTAGTAAATTTTAATAAAGAGACATATTTACACTATTACACATTAAATAATTCTTCATATTATTTCTAATTTTTACTCTAATAATTTCAAAAAATACTTATCCAAGTCAAAATATTATTCTATTAAACCTAAAGTAAAACATGATCAAGTTTTCAATTCATCCCTATATATATTCATATATTCAAAGGAACACAATTTCATAAAGCACTCTAAGTGGGAGAACTACATGGGCTTGATTTTCATCTTTAGAGTATTGGATACTTAGTAAAAATAATAATCATGGGGGTTATTTGGTCATTTAAACCCAATTACACTCCACCTTTTTATATTTGTAGGTTTTTACCTATTAGGGTTTCAACCTTTCAAAATATATTTACATGTTTTCCACATAGTTTTGTAGATCAAATATGCAAATACATACCTAACTCAGACTCTTCCAAGTGATTATGACCTATGTTCATATTTTTGTATAAAATTATATACCAACTAGTTCAAGTCATAAGTACCAATTGGTCTTGACCCCAATGTGATTTTCTTAACCTTCTTCAACATCAGTCACAACTTCTAGACACTTGCAGTCATTGTTCATGATTTCATATCTTATCCATTTATTAATCAAATTTTAGATAAAAATAACTAAGTTTTGTTATTTCATTACATAATTATCCTCATTTTAATTATTTACACTTTACTTAATTCATTCTTTTACTTTCATTTTACTTGTCAAAATTTTATTTTTAGCATTTTGTTATATTTTATTCAATTTATCATAATTAGGGTTAATTCATATATTAATTAAAATTTTTATAAAAGATATTAGTGAACATATTTATGTAACTAAGTTTTGTTATTTCATTACATAATTATCCTCATTTTAATTATTTACACTTTATTTAATTCATTCTTTTACTTTCATTCTACTTGTCAAAATTTTATTTTTAGCATTTTGTTATATTTTATTCAATTTATCATAATTAGGGTTAATTCATATATTAATTCAATTTTTTATAAAATATATTAGTGAACATATTTATGTAACTAATTTTTGATATTTCATTACATAATTATCCTCATTTTAATTATTTACACTTTATTTAATTCATTATTTTACTTTCATTCTACTTGCAAAATTTTATTTTTAGCATTTCGTTATATTTTATTCAATTTATCATAATTAGGGTTAATTCATATATTAATTCAAATTTTTATAAAAGATATTAGTGAACGTATTTATGATTTGAAAATTTCATAACAATAAGTTTCCTTTAGGGTTCCAACCATCTAGGGTTTCAAAAAAATCCCAGGGTTTAGATAAAATCTTGAATATTTGACACAAAAAGAACTTTATTTTGAATCTAAATCTAAATCTAACTCTAAAAGGAATTTATTTTGACCTTCAATATAATTTATGACACTGAAATGATTTTATTTTGACCTCATATTTGACATATCACATTGAAATCATCTTATTTTGACCTTAGATTTCATAATGGATAAACTAATATTCATACACAAAAAATTTCCTTTTGTTTATAGTATTATATTTTAAATTATTATTTACAATTTTATTTCCATGGATGATATTGATATTTTTGATGACTATGATAAGATAATTTTCCTACTTTTCACACAAGATTCATTAATGCATTTAAAAAAAATCAATCATGAGAATGGAAAAAAGATAAATCATATATTTAATATGATATAAGGCCTAATGTAAAATCTCAAGTCTTACATGTCCTTCGTCAACCCCCTCCACCTCCCACACATCCTCTTTATTGTGTTTTTATGCATGTTTAATTAGAAGTACCTTGGGTTTGTGCTTATGAGTCCCTTAAAGATCAAATCATGAATATGATAATTAAATAGAAGAATTACAAAATAAAAATCAATATTTTGGTTCAAATATCACATCATGGGAAAATAATAGAATATCTATAAATAATCTAGATTTTGCTAGTGTTAGTCATGCATATACATCTTAATCTAATTATCTTATGCCTCAAATGAAATATAAATCTACAACTAGTGTTTAAAAGTGAAATAAAAAATTAACAAAAGTTTCAATGAGATTTTAAGAGAAATTCTTTGAAACAAGTTGATCACATTACCTTCTATACCCCCATTGAGAATATCAAAATATTATTATGCATATCATACAATGCATGGGCATAATATAGATAGTATTTTGGCATTAAATAATGAAATAAAAAAGATAAATGATATTGATGATACTATAATAGATAAATTTACAAAATAATCTATTCACATTATGATTGCATATCCTAAGGAACAAGTTCAAATAGAACAAGTGGAAAAATTTGAACTAGTATAAACAAAACAAAAATAAAAAGTATGGATATAAAAGGATAATGTAGAGTAAAAATAGTTACAAATGGAAAATTTAGAACAAGAAAAGCTTCACAAAGTAAAATTATAGAAAAAAAGATTAAAAAGGGAACAATATGAGTAAGCAAGGCTACAAAACTAACAAATACAAAAGGAAAAGTTTTAAAATCAAAGGTTACAAAGAGAACAATTGAAAAAATGCAAGGTATTAAAAGAACCAAATTGTGAAGGAATAAGAAAGGTTACAAAAGATTTTTTTTTTTTTTTTTTAAAGTTACCAAAAGAGAAATTATTAGAAGAGAAGTTCCACAATCAAATCCAATATAACAAATAAAATCATTCTTAAGAGAGGATTTCTAATTAAATAAGCTCAAAATCAAGATATACCTACAAAAGATAATGTTACAAGTGAGGATTCAAAAGACTTAATCAAAAAGCATTCATCATATAAAAAAAAATTATTTCTTAACCCACTCATATATGGAAATAAATGCACTAATGTTGAGTTTTCATCATTTTGTGAAGCCAATATATGTATCATGACAACTCTCCAATTTCTTGGGTATGACAACCAATGCTTGGGTAACATTATAGGGCCTCAACATTAAATTAGATCACACTTGAATAAAAAACATATTGTGTTATATTTCATATAGACCCTACCTTGGATGAATGCAATGCAAATGTATGAATATCATGGATGAATGCAATGCAAATGTATTAATATCATGGATGAGTGAAATGAGGTGAAAATTTGGAAAATATCATGATTATGTCACATTTGAACATGAAAGTACAATGGTTATAATTTCATGAGAAAAAAATTTGTAGAGTAAGAACACATAAAGGATAATATATCTCAAGTAAATACATCTAACATAATCATAATAAATAACATGATATAATATAGATGACAAAAAAAAATTAAAGTGTTCAATACCATGCTATGGAGTAGCTAGTTTTACATATATTAATGTAAAAAAAGATAAGAGTGGCATACCAAAACTTCAATGTTAAGAATATGATTATGATCAAGATAATGATTATGTATAATATTCTTGAAATGACATAAATAATATATAGGATCAAGGTCATCTCTAGAGTCTTCTTTGAAGATTGTTAAGAATGTGTTTGAAAGTAACCTTATAGTCATAGATGTCCTACTTAACCAAGGCCTAATTTTCTATCTTTACCATTTACACCTGACACTCTATCCACCTAATCCCATTAAAGCCTCTCTGGTAGATGAGGCTAATGATAATGAGTTGGATGATAATATCCCCTTGAGCATTAAGTATGGAAGCCTCGATAGAAGCAAGACCACTAGCCATGTTGTGAAAGATTATTTGGGCCCTTTCAATACTTATCACAACCCTAAGTATATATTAATTAATAATATTGTATCTTGAACCCATAAGAATAAAGGCCCTAAGATCCCACTTTATTCTCAATTGAATAACCCTCTTTTGTAGGGCCCCTTTATTTTGACCCCCATGGGTTGGGTGACTAGGTCCCCCAATAAATCACAAAAAAGTGGTGGTTGAGGGTTTATGTGAATTTAAAAATATCCTTTCCCACTTAGGTGATGAAAAGAGGAAAGGAAATACTGGTGAACACTCTATGCCTGAGAAGTCAAGCAAGAAAAAAAATCAAGAAGTCTTCTGGTGTTAAGAATAAGGCTAATTTATTTATGTACAAGGGGCACTCTAAGCTTTAGGAGCAAGGGGATGATGTTATTGAGAAGGATGAGGGTAAAGAGCTCTAAAGGAGTACTATGAGGAATCCAATAATTTGTAGGTTAAGTAGATTGGTTGATGTAAAAACCCTAGTGTTGAAAACTTTAGACTATTCTTCAGCCTTAGATCCAAAGAATGAGGTTGATATCATGGAGTTCAAATTAATTCCTAATTAATTTGGGGAACAGGAGGGTGATACCTATTTTGAGGAGTTAAATAACTCCTTTTATAACTATAAGAAGGAGGACACCACATCCTTAGAAACCCCTGGCAAAGAAGATGCCAATGAAAAGATATGTGTTAATTATATTTAGCTCAAGAAGGACTTCAAGGATGTAAAGAGTGGGTTGTTATCTCGAAATAAAAAATTCAAGGTTCTCGCTACCATGTGCTCTAAAGTGATTCACTAAGATTCTACTTCTTTAGTTGTCCTACAAGATTCTTAGGGTGATAAGGTGGACAAGGATGGAAATGCCACTAGTAAGGAGGAACTCCTAGGCTTCCTCAAAGATTATTAAAATGCTATACTTAAATAGTTTTGGGTTTTTTTATTGTTTTGGGTCTCAGGTATTTTAACACTTTTATGTTAATTTGTTCTTTATTTGTTGTTGTTTAGTTGTTTGTGGCCACTATCTTATTTTTGTGCTACAACATGTAGCTTACCTATATCAAAAACATGTAGGATCAATATGGAAATATAATTAAATAGTTATAATCCATATGATACAATACCTACACAAAAGCATCCTCTTGATGAGATATTTTGATTATAGTAGTATTGCGTGATTGTACAGAGACTCTTGATTATTGCATCATGTTTTTCCCTTGTTTGCACATGTGATCAATTTGATAAATTATTCTATGACCTTGGATCGTATTTAATTTTTGTCCTCTTAGACCTTATTTTTCACTTTCCAGATCCAAATAGTTGAAAATAGTAATCAATTATGTCATATTATGTCAATTATTTCACTATTTTTAGAGTCTATATTGATAAAAGTGAATTTTTAAAGAAGGTTATAACTAGATAGTAAAGGTCAAAATGTCTAATATTATTGGCCTCACTTGTATGTTCATGTCTTATGCAAATGTTCATCCAGAAATAAAAAATTAGAGAACACAAAGCCTAATATTGCCAATTTTCAAACATATCATTCAATTGTAATATGTAAATTTTTTAACCTTTTAAGTCTTAGATAATATAAATATTATGTTTAATTAAAGTGATGAGTAGACTAAATCAAGGAAATAATATGCATAAAATAGTGATTGATTTTTTACAAAATTGGCTAGCTTTGGATTTCTAAAAATAGTAATAAATAGTGAAAATAAAGACTTATTTAGAAAATACTATATACAAATGATCTGAGTAATGAAAATTTAAATTGAATAGTTTTGAGTGTTGTCAATTAGATTCCTATGTTAGCATCCCTCCTAGATAGTAGTGTCATATTTGGATAGTAGTGCCATGTGGATCTAATGTCATAATATTGGCATTAATGTCTTATGTTCATGATTTTCCTAAAACTCTAAGTACACCTATGTTTGGTTTTTTAGGGTCTATTCATATAGACACAAACTCTAGAACACTACATTATGCATATAATGACTAATTTATGATTCAAACCCTAATCCTCCCTACAATGTATGAGATAAATTGTGTGTTCATTATTACGATAGGATGGACATCATCAACATCCCACTATGAAAAGAGTTGTCTACATACCAATACTCTAAGGATGGATCAATCCTAATGTAGTTATGCCCACCTAAGATCTGGTGTAAGTGCAAGTGATGCTAGTATGATATTGACCTTGAATGCCTTGAGTGTGCTTGAGATTGGAAATCTAAACAATATGAGTTTAGGGATGTTTTAGATGGTAGTATACATAAGTATGGTATAATAGGGATTGATAACCTTGATTTTTCTCAACTTGTTTAGTGTTTGAATAGGTATTTTGTATTTAGTTTCCATTTAGTGGATATATGGCTATAAGTCATGTATTTATAGTGTTATGTTGCTTGTGTGGATAATAAAAGATGTCTAAGCCAACCTTATGAGGGTTTTACATTTGAAAAATATATTTGTTTAGGAAATTTAGGGTAAAAGACATAAGCACAATTTTGGGGACACTAGTGACATGTATATCTAGTGTTATTAATGTGGCACTAATGTCCACCTAGTAGAAGACATGGCACAAAGCTCTAAGATTAGGAAATGAGGTTTTGAAACTATGTTTGAGTTGACTAGGGATGCATGTGGCCCACACAAAGGTTTGATAACTATGATAATAAGCTCTAGGAAAGGTCTATGTCTAATCTAAGAGTAGGTTGTCTCAAGTACCACTTTTAACACTCAAATACCATTTTTAGGTGATTTTATCCCCCACCTTTATGCTATAGATGTAATAAATTGAAATAACTAGTATAAAATAAAAATAAGCATACTTGGACTTACCTAGGAAGTGAACCCCATGAAATTGAGTTTGAATATGTGAATTTGGGTCTGCATATGTGAATCATTAACCAAAGCATGTCATGCAAATGAAACATTCATTAACCAATTCCTACTTATGAGATATCAAAATTAAAAGACTATGTTGAGTAAAGAAGTAATTGAGTAAAATTGAGTACAGAGATGGGAAAGTGGAAATGAATGAATACATCTCATTAGGTTCATGAACCTAGTGACAACCTGTGTGTATGTGTGTAGTGATCAATCAGTGAATATATTAAACTAATTTGATATATTACTCAATCCTCATCTTTGGGTGGATCAAGATTTCAATTTAGTTTTGACTCCATCATTTCCCACCCTGTTTGGTGGATCATGACCCATGAATAGCTTGGATTAAACTAACAATGTTTCCAACCCTCTTGTGTGGGTGGTTAAAGAACTCAAGTAGGATACAAGGCCATCATTTCCTACCCATGTTTAGTAGATGTATCTAAAAATAAACTGCATGAAGTATTGAAAATGTCTAAGTATGTCTAACTATGTATGCTGGATTTATAGCCACTCTGATACATTAGGTGGTTTTAGGCCATTCAGGAATGCCAACCAATATAGATGGAGTAAGGCATAAAATAGTAATAACCTATAAAATGATGTCAAGTGTATATATTGTAGATAATGACATGGAATTTTTCATTCCATTTGATCAATCGATGTGTAACTGAGCATATGTGAATAATGTGTCATGCACATGCCCCTATCTAATATCTGAGTATATTGATTTTAGAGATGGTTGACATAACTATATATAAGTATCTAAACTGAATATGGGAATGGTCATGCCATGCATGATGCCCCCAATCTAATAAATTGATATGAATCTAAGCAAATTGATATGAATCTGAGTAAAACTTGAATATTATTGATAAACTTGTAACTAGATCTATGCAAATTTGTATTTTACCTATTGTACTATTCTTGCCAATTTGATTTATTCTAGAATTGAGACTACCAAATAGTAATTCCATGTGGAACTAGTGTCCCCATTTTTGCACTAATTTCTTTTTGGTCTAAATTATGTGTCACTGTACTACTTTTTGAGTCACTATTTTTCCACTTTATTTACCTATGTCTAGTTTTCTATAACTGAGCCTATGTGCTGAAAAATGAACTATGAGTGAAACATAGGAGCCTAATCTCTATGACAAACCCCTATGAATTCCCCTTCTTTTGAGGTTATATGTTAAACCTATGAAATATTCATCTTTAAAATAAAAATCTTTGTAAAATATGTGTTATCCATAACATTTATGATAGCTACATGATAATCCAATATAATGTGCATATATAACATCAAAATGTAAGATTATCTAAGCATAAGTATGTAATGTAAGATGTGTGTCATGTCTATCATTTGAAAAGGTGTTAAGATATATGTAATCAATGTATGTAATAAAAAAATTGAGTAAAAATGAGTAACTGCCTAGGGGGATGGTGCATGATGTCTATCATGGTACCCAAGTAGGAAGCATAGATGCATGAGGTCCCTCATGGCATTGAGAAATGGTGTGTGTAATAAGTAAAGATAAGTGTCATGTACATGATGCATATAATAAAAAATACATACAAAAAACATGAGGCATGAAAAATAGGCTAAGGGGCCACAATATAAGGGGCATGGGTACATGTCACTAAATCTGAGAAAATAAGACATACAAGAACATGTTCAAATGTCCATTTATGTAATCAAAAATCAAGTTGGATTAGAGACACATAGAAGGACATGTTCAAATGTTCATATAAATAATCATGGAATCATACACAAGGGACATGGGCACATGTCAAAAGCATACATACTATGAATAAAAGTGGCATAGAGACAAAGAGCAATAGAATATTCAAATACCCTCAAACAAAATAAGCAGAGAGATATAATCAAGTCTAAACTGGGTAAGCTAGAAATGAAAGAATGCATGAATATGTAGTACAAATTTGTGTAAGAGTTAGGATGTAAATATGTTAAGGATAAAGTATTAATAGCAAACAAAAAATTTAAGTATGAGTAGAAATGATCAGTATCAAGATATAATAATGCTAAAATTAGAAAGTAGGGTTTGTAAGGATAGAACCTAGTGATTTAAACTATGTATAATAATCTCCCAATTGGGTAAATGTGTCAAATGAATAACCATGAATTAGTGTATTTGACCCCATTAGGTAGATAATAGTAATTATGGATTAGTGTAGTGGACCTAAGTCCTATAAGCAAAGATTGTAATCACTCAACAAGAACAAGTGAAGCATGTAGTATGATAAAACCAACTATTCTAAGATAGCTAGCATATGTAGTGTCTAAAAAATATAAGTGTAAAAATAGCAATGCATACAATCTATATTTTTTCTATTTTATGATTAACTATTTGAATGTTTTTATGTTTTTGTATTTTATAAAAATAAGCTATGTATAATTAATATAAAAATGAACTATGCATATGGAGCAAGAGAGAAGTAATGTATGTATAATAAATAAAAAAAACCATCCTAACTGATGAGTCTCATGGGAGACTCACTATCACTGTAACCTATGTACAATAAGGAAGTTATGATCGTGCATGCTATGTGAAAGGGAAAATATGATCCAATAATATAATGTACTGACTAATTTACATCTATATTTGTATTTACCTATATAATGGTGCCATAAATTTGTGGTGATGATTGTGGTGTCGTATGAACTGTAGGGGTATTAGTAACCCATATGGCATAAGATGTTGTAGGTAACATAGGTTCCCCATGATATAAAAACCAAGAACCCAATAATAATGATCTTGGTAAAAAGTGTGGAGTAAGGCCCTCTATAATCTATGACATATTTTTTATGTAAGGGTCTCTCTAATAGTGGTCTCCATGGGAGAGTGTGCATACCTATTGATATTGTATGAGTAGACCACACCTATACTGGTGGATCTACTAAACATTATGATGTATCAATAGGAACTGTGCTTTGAGATGCAACCTATAACTATGATATATTTAGTAGCTATCTTATAACTATAGCTAGTGATTATGATGTAACTATATGTGGAATAGGAAAATGATACTCACATTTTTTATTTTTTGTGTGGCCTAGTACCCTGTGATACTCATAGAATGCATTGAAATCGTAGATTTTTGGAAGAGGCCATGTCATATCAACCTCTTTAATAGGAGGGAGAGATATGACATTAAATTCCAAGATCTATTTTAAAACCCGTGTTGGTGACTTTGGAAGGTTGGTGAAGATTCAATGTTGAGGAGTAAATAAAAATAAGTAAGAATATGACTCAGAAGCTATGTTATCTATGGAATTTTTATCACTTTTATTATCAATGGACCTTACTTTACATAGAGGCTTATTTTAACTCTTATTATTTTATTCTGATACTTTATATTTTAATTTTTCCATTGCTAAAAGCTTAACCTCTCTTTCCTTTATTGTGTGCCATAAATCAATGAATGTTGAAAACTTATTAAACAAGATAATTTCATGTAATGCTGGTAAAAAAAGGCTCTATTTAAATGTCTTAAATCTCTTTGTCTACCATGGGGATAGTAAATTTATCTAATATAGTCTTGTATCATAAAACGTATTATTTAATATGCTCATTTGACTTTTGTTTCAACTATGAAACTTGGGTGTATGAGATTTTATCACTGATATTGATGGAGAAGTGTGCTAAAAACATGTCTTCATTAAATGATGTTATAGATCAATTTGGTAAGGCATAAAACCACTATAGGGCATAATCCTTTAAACTACATCGAACCAAATTGGTGAGAATCTAATCAATGTATAGTTAGTCCAAGCATGCTACATTAAAAACACAAAATGGTCCTCTATGTCACCCTTGACATCATATAATGTAAGCTTAGATGACATGAATTTGAAAGGAAAGGGAGTTACCTCTATGTGGTTTGCCAAAAATGTATGTAAGATGATATAAAAATCCAAGGCATGTGATGGACTAAGGGATGCCTTCTCAAAATGTAACACCTTATCCTGTAGAGTATAAACCTCATGCATAAGGGGTTGTACATCTGAAGTGGAGAAACTAGCCACAAGAGGTGTAGTTATCACTAAAGGTTGTTGAATTACAATTATATGTTGTGTTAGCTAAGTTGAACCCACTATAGGTGTAACAATGTTACTGGCTAGGGGAATTTAAGATTGACCATTATTTTTTTTGGATTTCTTCCTAAATAATATTGATGAGGTCATCTTTCATATTTGCATGTTTAGACACAAAATCTTGCAATTATTTATTATTGATCTCATCAAATCGATTGTTAAATTCTTCCATTATGCTTTGGGAAGTAGGAAAATAATTTATATATTTTGAACCTTGAATTAATTTTAATCTAATAAGATTACAAAAAATAAATATTGAATTTTCTTTGGAATTTTGGAACTAAAATATGAGCATAGATAGAAAAAGGATAAAAATGCTAAGAGAATCTAGGGTTAAGGTTTGAGAAATGTTCAAAGTAAGTTGGGTTAATAAAATGTTTTACCTTTTAATTATTAGATAATATAAATCATATGTTTGATTAAAGGGCCACATAGACTAAATCAAGGAAATAATATGCATAAAATATCCATTGAATTTTTTTAAAATTGACTAGCTTTGACTTTCTAAAAATAATAATAAATAGTGCAAATAAAGACTTATGTAGAAAACACTTGATATAAATGATCTGAGTGTTGGAAATTGAGATGGAAGTGGGTCTGAGTTTCATCAACTAGATCCCTCTATTAGAACCCCTCTTAGACATTAGCACCACATTTGGACAGTATCACCATGTGGCTCTAATGTCTTGATATTGGTGCTAATGTCCTTTGTACAAGACTAACCTAAATTTTTGAGTCACCTTGTGTTTAGGTTTTTGGGGTCTAATCATATGCAAAAAAAATTTGAAACTCTATATTTTACCTATAATGATTAATTTATGATTCAAACCCTAATCCTCCTTGTAAGGTATGAGATGAAAAGTTTGTTTGTTAGTAGGATAGGTTGGACATCCTCAACACCTTGTTGTGAAGAGAGTTCCCTACATACCAATAATCTAAGGAGGGATCAAGCCTGATGTAGTTTTCCCCATCTAAGTGCTGGTGAAAGTGTAAATGATGTTAGTATGATAGTGTCTTTGAGTTCCTTGAGTGTGATTGAGATTGGGAAATTTGGAAAATATGAGCTTATGGATAATATATATGGTAATATGTAAAAGTAGGGAAGAATATGGATTTATATCCTTGATTTTGCTCAACTTGTTTCATGTTTGAATAGGTATGTTGTATATAATTTCCATCTAGTGTATATAGGGATAAAATTCATGTATTAGTAGTGTTTTTTTACTTGTGTGAATAATAATATATGTCTAGGCCAACCTAAGGAGGGTTTTAATTTTTAAAAATATATTCATTTAGGAAATCTAGGATAAACGGCATAGGTGTCATTTTGGGGACATTATACCATGTGGCTATAGTGTCCTTAATGTGGAATTAATGTCTAATTGGTATAACACTAGGCACAAAGGGCC
Organism: Torreya grandis; assembly: GCA_037957365.1. Lineage (NCBI taxonomy): Eukaryota > Viridiplantae > Streptophyta > Pinopsida > Cupressales > Taxaceae > Torreya > Torreya grandis. Next base: position 3,751,960 of record JARHVA010000069.1, read on the forward strand.
AAGATTGGGAAATGAGGGTCCAAGACTACATTTGCACTAAATATGGATGCTTATGGCCTACACAAAGGCTGGATAAGTGTTATAATAGGCTCTAGGATAGGTATAGGGATAAAATAGGGATACATATTCTCAATTATCACTCTTATCACTAAAATACCACTTCTAGGTGATTACAAGAAATCATTGTTTACTCATGAAAAATATTTATTTTCCTATGAAATATTATTCATACATACTATATAATTTGACAACTATATATTTGATGAAATTATGAGGATTTACAATCATTCTTATACATATTTATTTATGTCCCTTACATGATTTTAAAAGTTACAATCACATGCAGAATGAAGGCATCTTGCTCATAACTATCCATACAATCACTTCTAGTGCATATTTCACATTGACACATGGCATGGATTGTTTAGATATTTCTCCTTTATTATACTTTTGAATCCTTTTTTGTCATTTATTTCTCTTGTTCTAAGTTGTAAAATTTCAAAAAGATAAAATATTAAAAAATTAAAAAATTACAAAAACATTTTAAATATTATTAAAAAATTTAAAATCAAGATGTGAAAATGATTATAATTATACTTTACATCATTTGCATATGTTATTTATCTCATGATTAGTAGATAGCATAATCTTTTTCTATCAAACATGCATTTCACTTGTATTCATGAGTGTTATGTAGGGCATACAAAATTTCACATGGATTAAGGTGTTGGACTTTCCTATACCTAGTAGCCCTTCTAAACTGAGGGAATATTATCCATAGGTTATAGTATATGCATGTGTTATCATTACTATATACTATTGAGATACATTATTTACAAATATCTTTCTACCACATCTTTCTTACATTGTGTACATGGATATGTTATTTTATAGGATATAATAAATTATATATACATGGTTAGACTACATTTATATTTTTATGTTTCATTGATATTATTACTTATACATAGTAGATTACATCTTGTTTTTCTATTATGTATGGCTCTTGTTCCTTGTGTGAAATTTTTTTTGAACATCTCTATGAAATATATTTTGGTCTATGTGACATTTGAAATTGTCCATTTGCTTTTGGCCCTTGGCCCTTTATTTTGTGTGACATTTTAACTTGTCCCTTGTTTTAAATATTATTCATGTCCTTTGTATGTGGCCCTTAGCCTTGTATTGAAATTTATATTTAACAACATTTAAACATGTCTCTTATGTGAAACACTTGACCTTACTATATGAAATTTTGCTTGTTATGTGGTGTGCTTGTTGAGATTCTTAATTTTGTTGAGTTCTATGATCCATATCATGCACTAACTAGCACATAAGATACTAATATTACATTCTATTATTATGAACTTCATTGTTACATTTTTATAAGCCTTGACTCATGTGTTACATATAAAATTCAAATAATACAAATATTAATATGCTAACATAATTTTCACATATGTTACATTATTCAAAGATTAAATCTTACTATGCATGTTGTAATTAAATTTTATTTTGAGATGAGTGAATTTTAGGATCAATTTTGTCACCTCAAAAGGGGGATATTTTATTGGGCTGTTCATACTTGAGATAAGCCTCTTCAAGAGAAAAAAATAATTTTTGCACAAAATACAATTTCAAAAATGTTAGAATGGTTAAAAATTTAGTCATTGGCATAGATCATCAGTTATATGTCATGAATATACACTCACACTATATGAATAAATTATAAATTCACATATTTTTGAGTAAATAATACATGTTCATACCTAAAGTTTATAGAAAAATTACAATTTGAATCTACATATAGTTACATATTATATAATTATCAATGGAGGCATGATAAAAATTAATGCCATGCTTATAATTACTAATTTTTATTTGCATACATGGTAGGAGCATGGGTTTATTCCAATATTTTTTTTATCATGCATTTAGAAACAAGGTTGAAATTGAATCTATAAGTCATCTACAATGGTTTATTTAGTTTAAATAAATAATGAAAAAATTAGAGGTTAAATGCACTCTAACATTACTTATACGAATCCATTTAGGATGTCAACTCATTTTATGTCTTGTGGTTACAAAGACCAACTGATTTAAATTGATTTTTTTACATCCCTCAATCGGTATAATTTATTTTAAAAAGTGCAAAGTTAATTTGGGGCTTTATAACCCTCAAATTCTCCATCAGTTCAACTAAGGAACTGATTCTCCAATGCTTCAAAGAAATAATTTCTATATGAAAACTTACAAAATCAAAATTAGTTTCAAACATATAGGTGTATTCCTCCCCTATCCTCTTTCAAGTTCAAGAATTTTAAATTTTCAAATCCAAGATAAATTTCAAGATCAAGCATTTTGAAATTTTAAATCGAAGCATATTAAAATTTTAGGTTCAATCATTTTGAAATTTTAAGTTCATGCAATTTTAAAATTCATGTTTTTTAAAATTTTAGTTTTCTAAAGAATAAAGTAACTACTTCATGTGTTTTACAATGTTTTTCAAACTATGGTACCTTTCACGATTGAATTACTAGCTCAAAAATAAAGTCTCTTACACACTAAAGTATATCTTTCCTTTACTCTAGTAATTTCATTTTTAAAATAATGAGGTTGGTATAGGGGGGGTGGTGAAGTAGGCACATAAATTTGATCATGAATACATGATCATGTCAATGGCCATAACTTACTTTAATTAACTTGTGCATTTAATTATGAACTATTTTTTTACTTCACTCTATCCTAAACACTTGCATAGACGTGTTTCTTCCCTAAATTATTATTTGACACCTACAAAAATGTTCTAATAGTTAAAAATAACCCTAACCATCTATTCAAATAGATCCATACCCAATATCCACACATTTCCTTAAGGGATAAAAACGTCTAGTAGGGGTCAAAAGTAATAGACATTTTGGATACCTATAGGACATTTATACCCTTGATATTCTAATGATTAGTGCTTTAAATTTAATGCTTTCTTACCTTGTCATCCATATTTTTAGGCTTCCTTGCATGTGTTTTCCACTTTTTGATTATTTTAAAGGCACATTTAAGTCACTTATTTCTACCATTGGTAAAATTCAATATAAAGGCATACTTAAATTATTGCACATTAATCAAAACTTACCTATTCTTCTCAGTTATAACTATAAGAATTTCAAACAATCTTCATCAAAGTCAAAAGTCAATTTTATTCATCCCAAATCAAAGCTTGAAAAAGCATTCAAGTCATCCATAGATTCATTTATATAGTCAAAGGAGCACAATTTCACAAAGCACTATAAATGGGAGAACTACATGTTCTTGATTTCCCTATTCAAAGTATTGGATATGTAGGTAGAGAAAATTTATTTTGGGGGTGATTTGGATCTGTATGCAAAGGGAAATACAACTGATCTATAAATAAATACTAGTTTAGAGAAGATAAATCCTACTTACACTTTTGATTGTCGATACATTAGATATTTGAGGTCATGATCAAGATGGATCTAATAGACCTAGATAAAGGATCTCTTACCACAATAATATCACTAGGGAGGGTTTCAAATCCTTAAATCAAGTATAACTATTCAATAAACCTAACTATGTCCTATGTTTTCATGTTCACCAAGTAAGTAAATGACAAAAAAAAATCTAGTCTAGTGCTCACCAAAGATTATAGCACAAAGTGGGGGTAATAAACATAAAACATAAACATGCATAGAATATATATACTCATGTCAATGTATAATAAATATTAATTCATGGGAGAAAAGTAAAAATTTAAATCTATCTACTCATACAAAGGAGGAACAAAGTTAGGAATACTTACCTTTGAAGATGAACCCATGGAGACTCAATCTCTCCCTTGGCTAAGGTGATTCACAAGAGTTTGTTGTGGTATGTAAAGATGAGTCATCTCTAAGATAAACTACTTATATATACATCCAAAATTCTTCTCCACAAGATAAGATCTATATCTCCAAAAAAAGTATTGAAACCCTAAGCTATGTTCCTCAAGTAGAATGGTGGATAAGAAGATGCATGATATAATACTCTTCTTATTCTCTTATATTATAAATGATGAAATAAATATATGTATATATAGTTGGTTCTAACCTTAAACCTTTCCAAAATTTTACCCAATAGGGTTGGCCTAATTGACTCTATTTCATTATTAATAAAAACAAATTTGGTCTTGGTCTAGGTTGGCTAGGAGCTGACCTATACCCTCAATAAGTTTTATTAATTATAGTATAGGGTCAATGGAGCTGAAATTGTATTGTAAACAATTGGAATGAGTTTTAGGCTAGGTAAAGGCTAATGAAGGTAGAAAATGACTAGATGAGGGTGAAAAAGAGGAGGTAAAGCTTAAGGGAATTTTTTTAGGAGATGGTTGTGTAGATAACAAGTGGTATTAAAACAACAATAATCCTACAAAGCACTAATGGTTTACCCACACCTTTCTTAGTGCACCCCTTAAGGCATGCACTTAGAGAGATTGAGACTCGATGGGTTCTTACAAGATAGAAAGCATCATTAATTAATAAAAGTTTGAAAATATTATGTGTAAACATATGCCCCACATGAAGCTCATCACATGTCACTTAGGTACAATAGGGGATGGTGTTTAGTGAAAAAACATAGAACACATAATTCTAAAGTTTAAAAAATTGAAGTAAGGAAAAAATAAGATAAATGAAAGGATAAAATTGAGAAACATATACCTTTACTTACCTTAGTATTGTAGATAAAGATGAGATGCAAGAAATGTGAAGGTGTCTAATGTAGGGAACATTAGGTGAACCTATAGAGATTAACAAAAAAGAGTGAAAAATTGAATTTTTTTCAACATATACATGTAATAGGTGAAAATATTCTCTATGATGTTGGGATTATAGAACATTTTACAATTCAAAAATAGAGATAGTAAAAATAAATATATGCTTAAAATAGGGAATCTGGTAGTAAATATCTAAATGTAAATAATTTTAAATAGTAAATATAAATAGGATGAAAATGAATTCATTTGTTATTTTTACTATTTTGAGAAAATAGATTTTTGAGAAACCTAGTTGATATCAGAGAGCCATCATGGTTAGGAGACAACATCTGAGGTGGGGAGGATGCATAGTGGCTACATCTAGGCAACACAGGTAAGAAATAAAGTTTTGATTATTTTTATTTGAAATTGAGATATATATAAAATATTGAGTTGTAGGAAAAATCTAGGTACTAGAATAAACCTTATGAAATTTGTTGGTAAACTAGGGGTAGATCAGGATACTAGGTAGGAAGAAGTCAAACCAATAAATGCCTAAGGCATTTATGGCAAATGGTAAAAAATTCACCACAGTGGAAGAACAAAATCAACTTGGTTAGTTTAGTCCATAAGTTGAGCCAAAAATATAGGGTTGACTACATAGTAGTTAGATGGTTTAGTATTCTAATAGGTGGTTGACTGTATAACATTAGGCTAACTAAGTTGGTAGGGAGAAGGTAGATTGTATATGTCAGGGTTGACTTAGTTTATTGGATATGGCTGATATAGTATCACAAAATGAGGTTGACTATGTATGATAGAGATGATATAGTATGTTGAAGTAATAATATGACCAGTTTAGTGTTGAATAGGCTGATCTAGTTGAAAATGGAAATGGCCAATTTAGTATCATAAATAAGATACAAAGATGATTTATTATTAAATGGGTTGATTTTGTAGGAAATTTTAGGAATATGAGAAGCTAAATCAAACCAATTGATTAAGTAGTTAATTTGTGAATTTTTATGATTATTTATGACATGGAGAGCTGATACATCCTTTATTATTTGATATTTTATAGAGATGATGAAGGTATTAACACCTAATATATGTGTCATGGATTCCAGATCTACTAGATTGATTGACTGACATGAACCAAGTGTGATTGGCCACACTAAGCTTTAGAGGTATCATGGAGATGAGGTAGATACCACTTAGTGTTGATCATATTATCATGTTCCTTAGATCATGGGAATGATTGACTAACACTTTTCAATGGGTTGTGGATGGGGATACCATTGAGGTGGGTATCACACTAGAGGATATCCATGCATTGTTGGGACTATTGATAGGAGGGACACCAATGATCACTAGGACATTGGATGATCTAGAGGAGAGATGAGCACTAGCCTAGTGGGAAACATGATTAGATGTCTACATTATGTCAATTTTATACATCTAGAAGGCAATGATAGGACTTATGATAACATGATTATTTTTTCACAAGTTATATGGTAAGGTACCACTTTACATAAAAACCTTATGTCAGTCCATATTAGATCAAGGAGCACTCTATGGTTTTGGGGTTATCATCTGGGTCTAGCTCATGCTTGATATATATGGGATGTTTTCTATAGGGTAGAATACTAGATGACCTATGGCTTTAATAAGTGCCTAGATATATGAGAGGTTCCCTACGTATCAACTAGTTGTGTTTCCCCATGTGGTCGATGATAGGTTACCTCAGGTTATGTGATGGAGGTAGGACTATGTAGCTTAGGTTATTCCCCCTATTTTAACATTGTAGACTATAACACTAGGGGGATCATGTGGCATCCATACACACACATCACTATTTTATGGCTTAGTTAGTTGAACACTGTTATGGGTGTGGATCATAGGCCACTACATCTCATGAGTAGAATCACATATGGTGGCATGATTGCCAAGGTAGTTTGGAATCAAACACTTAGCAACCCCTCTAGTAATGCTTTTTTATTAGGCATGACATGCTCAAGAGTTTAAGAGGAGAGTTGGAAGAAGATTACTAGTGGAGATACCTATGATTAAGACATAATGTGCTAGACCATGGACTAGTTGATCATGACACCAAGAGATAATGGGATGAGAGAACATGGATGTGGATACTGGACTATATTAGGCACCATAATATGCACTAAAATAGTATAATAAAAAACAACCACCCTAGTCACATTATAGATAGAGGAACCATCAATGAGAATAAGTGCAAGTGAGAGCTATAGTGTAGGAGAATCTAACAGCTACTTTAGGACATAGTTAGTCTATAGAAGAACCTATGAGGAGAGGTTCATGACATGCTTGAGTGGTGACTCTTGGATTTTCACTAGTGTAGATGTGACCTATGGAGGAAGAGATCAGTGGATAAGTGGTGTTGATATGTGTTGTCATTGATGTCAAGTTTGATGTCATTGATGTCAAGGTGCATTAGGTATAAATGCATGGTGAGTGCTCTTTGAGGTATGAGATTGTGAGATTTATATGACAAGATGCATTTTAAGGAAAGGTATAATTTAAATTTAAGATATAATTTGAAGGAAAATAATTATTTAAGTTTTCATGAAGGCATATGTCAATGTCTCAAAGGTGTTCAAATGCATGGAAGAGAGATGTCAAGTCATATGATGCTTGGTCATATGGTTTTAGGTTTGTATGAGGATATGGAAGATTGTAATCATCAAAAAGATAATGGTGCAATGATATCAGTGAGGTGTAATGTATTATATCTACTTCATTTATGCTTTTTTAGGTTATTATATGGAATGAATAAGTCAAGGTAGCAAGTGCTTAAGTAGCCTAAGCTTAGTCATGACACGAAGATACCTTGTGAGAAGGTATGAGCATGGTGGTTTGGTGATATGAGTGCATATAGGCATGAGTGTTTTTATGAGGTTGTTTTACCATTTATTTGAAGCATTGGAACACCCATAAGAGTTACAAGATGATCCTAAAGGGGTAAGATCTTAAGTCTAGGTCTACATCTAAACCTCTCATAAATCCTATCTAGCCTAATGAGGCATCATGATCTGTTGTCAAGGTATGTGAAATATATATGATAGTTTTTAGGAATGAAAGTGACATTTTGAGCATGATAGTGAAGTTTTTAGTGTATGTAAAGAGTCATGAAGGTCATTTTTAAGGCCCAATGTGGTTTGCAGGTCAAGGTCTAGGGAGCAAAGAGAGAGTGCATGGCCTAATGATTATCATGAGTATAATTCAAGGTGTTTCAAGATCATGTAAGAATTTTTATAGGTGATTTATATTTTTTCATGTTTTTTCATGAAGTTTGAGGTTTTAGTTTAAAGGACAAGGCAAGAAGCATTGATTAGAAGTCTCTCAAGTACTCAGAATGAAGGGTTCTCAACCTGAGAAAGATTTTTTTGTGCTCATCAGCTCGTTAAATATTTGTGTGGGAACCTAATAAGTTCATGGTATATGGGTAAGGGTCCTATCTCTAAATTACATGCATTAGTTTTTGGATTTAGGGGATATGCTTTAGGAATGATTGTTAAGAGTGAATATAGGTTTAAACCCTCTTAGAACCCTAATATGGACATGATGTTAAAGATATTGATCAAAAGTGCTTAGAATGGATTAGTTTTATTATTTAATATATTTTATAATTTATTTTACTCTCCAAGGTACCTATAGGTGGTATTGGTTAGAGAAAGGAGAAAGAAAATGTTGAGTTTAAGTCTTTTTTCTAAAAAAATTGTTGTAGAAGTCAAAATTGACATTTAACATCATAATAAAATGGATAGATGTATAAATTAGTGACTCATGTTTTATGTCCATGAAGTTATTTTGATAATTTCTAATCTCTAAATGTGCTAAACTAGTCATCCAAGTTAGCTAGTTACTAACAGGCCTAATGGTGCAAATAGTGAAAAACCCAAGAAATAATGAGAAGATGAATAGGAATGTGTTTTCATGATAGAATGATGAAACTAGGTTCATAAATATGTTTTTAATGTTTGATATAAGTTTTTGAGGTCACTGAATATGGTGAAAAAGTTGCTCACAAGTTGACCTATCTAGTTCAAATAAGATAATGAGATATTAGATCATGAGATTCATCTAAAAGATAAATACGTGTCATTAGAACATATGATATTTATATTTGAATATGGTATTTAGATGTAATAGTATCATGTTAATTAATTTTAAATCTTTGAAATTACTTATACAAGTGTTGGAGGTCTGAGTCAACATGACTATGTTTTGAGGTAATCTAGTTGTTCTGAGTGAGTGAGTTATAGAGGCATTATTGAAGCCTTATATTCTGAGTGAAACTATTTAATATATTTTTTGATGAATTTGAATTCATTTATAATATATATATATACTTATTTGATCATATTTGAGTGTCTTAAGTATGTTTGGTCTTTATTCTTGCAATATAGTTTTTTGAGGCACACATGCCTAATAGGGGAATTTGCTCTAAAGAAGGTTTCAAGGTATGAATGAAGGATGAAGATATAAAAAAACATGGATGAGGTTATAAGAGTTACTTCAATAAGTTTTTTTATTGGTTTTCAAGTGTTTTATAAATCCATTTAGGACCAAGAGAATCAAGTTTTTGCATTAAGAGATTGACCTATTGCAATTAGGTCTCCATGAGACCTAAAAGAGAAATGAGGCCTAATTGAGTCATAAAAAAATAAAAGGGACTAAAATATAGTTTTATTCATGTCTAAAAGATGTTATAATACCTATTATATGGCCTACCTAATAGGTTAATGATGTGTGGCTGACTAAGTGGTATATGAACAAGGAATGGTATATATACAAGGAAATTTTAGCCCTATAAGATGTAGAAGAACCTATGCGAATGAAATATCACGTTGTTGAGTATAAAGAGGTATTTTATACCATAATAGGAGTGTATATTATTTGTAATGAATATTTTAAATTGTGTCTACATATGAATTTTAAGGTCATATGATCTAAATAGTCTTGAAGAGACCTAGCTGAGTAAATAGGCCTGGAAGGATGTTTGAGAGGGATAAGAGTGTGAAGAGATTAAGAGGTTGTCATCATATATTTTTTGATAAACATGTTTAAATATTATAAATTCAATTAGGTGTTTGAGTTGGTCCTAATTCATCTAGGGGTTTGGTGCCTCCTTGAAAGTGGGTGCTTGGCTAGTTGGGGTTAGTGCTTCACTAAATTTTATTTTTGTCTTATAGGAATATAGTTCATTTATAGATATTAGTGGGTTTTATTTCCCTTGAGGTTTTACCACATATATGATGTATTATTGTGTTTCATTCTTATTTTGATAACTGCTTATGCTTATTATATCTATATGTTTTCTTGAATGGTTCATGATTGGTTAAGTGTAATTGAAATAAAGGTTTTAAATACTAATTAACCCCACCCCATCTCATTAATTGTGATTCCAATAATTTTTATCATAGTTTGGTCCTTTGAAGTAATCCTAATAACTTGAAGGACATTTTTGAAGCACAAACATGTCTAGTCAACAAGCATAAGGAGGTTTCTCAACCAATAAGGTTCCTCTCTTCAATGAGACTAACTATACATTTTGGAGTATCAAAATGAAGAATTATCTAGTTTATATAGGTTATGACATATTAAAATATTTTTTTTATGGTTTCACTCCACCTTTTACACCATCAAATGATGCAACAGGCAAAAAGTTAAATGAGAACAACTCTAAGGTAATGAATGTCATTTTATGTGGTCTTTCAAAGGTAGAATTTATAAAGGTCATGTATTATGATACATCCAAAGTGATTTGGGATAAAATATAGACCATTTATAAATGAGACACCAAATTAAAGTTTTCAAAGTTGAAGAATCACAATAGGTAGTTTAAAAGTCTGAGAATGAAGGATGATGAAAACATTACATCCTACCTATTAAGGGTTGATGAAGTTGTCAATATCATTAGAGGTCTTAGAGAAGAAGTGAAAGAGTCTATAGCTTTTTAAAATTTATTGAGATCCCTAACTTCTAAATTGTATTCAAACATGTCTTCAGTAGAATAAATTCAAGATCTAGATACTCTTGAGATGGATGAGCTTCATGGCATCTTGACTACCTATGAGATGAGAATAAATGAAGGAAGACCCCCCAAGAAGGAAGTATAATTCAAATCTGAGAAAAAGTCAAAATACAAGAAGTTAAAGGATGAGGTATGTTCAAATATTGATGATGATGAATTTATAGCCATGTTTTCTATAAAATTGTAGATTGGATCTGGTAAGTATAAGGGTAAGTTACTTTTTAAATGTTTCAACTATTATAAGATTGATCACTTTACATCTAAGTGTTTTAACAAGGATAATACTGAGCTTGATGAAGAACATGATGAAAATCATGGTAATGATAAGAATTTATATAAGTCTAACAAGAGCAAAAGAGAGTTTAAGAAATATGAAGGAAATAAAGGGTCATTTAAGGACAAGATAAGCTTTATACCAAAGAAGATAATGACTCATCTGATGTAAGTGACAAAAGTACATTTGATAGTGATGATGAAAATAATGAGCATGAAAAAAATGAAAACTTATTCATGTCTATAGAAACAGACAATGAGGGTTGCTCAAAATGGAAAGTCTTTATAGATGATGAAGAATCAAATGAAAAAGAGGTAGAAGTGAACCTTGAGCTAGAATTGGTGAGTGATCTAGAAGAGTTAAAGTTCCAAATAAGGAAAAATTAAAAACTAATATCATTGGTTAAGAGTTATGAGGATCAAATCAATCTTTTTGAAGAGAGCCTAAGCATCAACACCAATGAATATGATGAGATCATCAAACAATTGGAAACTCATATTGAAATTATCACTATAAGTGTAAAGACCAAGGAGGAAGAATACATAAAGTTTGAAATAGAAATGGAGTCCTTGAAGGCATAACTAGATTAGACATCAATAAATTTGAATACATGTCAAAGATTTGAGAAGAGTACTGAATTTATTGATGATATTTTGAGTATTCAAAGGTCTCTACATGACAAGATAGGTCCTGGTTTTAAGGAAGACCAAAAGGAATAAGAAGAGTTAGACCTCAAATACTTATGTAAAAAATCTCAAATCTAAGACTCATAATGATCATCAACAATTCAAGAATACCAACATGAAGAGACCAATTAGGAAGCCCAATGTAATGATTTATTTCAATTCTTTAAATGGTTATTGTTTTACTTGTTATAACTTTGGTCATAGAGTAAGTGATTATAAAATAGTCTCAAAGAATGAGTTATCATGGAACATGGTTGAAAGAGTTATCAATCAAGAGGTATGTATATAATTTGTTTGATAAATTTGTCACAATATGGCACACATTGTAAAATTCTATCCTAATGATGTTATAAGGCCCCCAAGACTTAAAAAAGTATATGGAGCTCTTAGAGTGAATGAAAAGAGTCAAACATTGGTATAGAAGCCAAAGAAAGTCAAGACTAATCATATTGATCCCAATTGTCAAGATGGATTATTTGCTAAGATAAAGAAAGGATAAAAAGTGAAGGAATGCCAATAACACTTTTTACATACATGTGTTGACAAGGTAGTCAAATAGATGAAGAAGGATGACAAAGTAGATGAGTTGAATGCTACAGTGAAGCCTAAATGGATTCTAAGGAGGTACCATTAGTCTCATGATTGCAAGATAGTTGAGGAAGGTGATTTGAAGATATATGAATATCCTAAGTTTATGGAGTTTTGAGAGATCTATGGAAAAGGGTGAGTCCATTAGGCTTCATGTAAACACTCTTCTATCTAAAGAAGCATGAGGATACAATCAAATAATTACTCATCTTGAGAGGATTTCAAGTTAACTATGTTGCAAGTTATAATTTTATTTCTCTATAGCTTAAATTTATATGAGAAGGTGAAAGGAGATTCGTAATTGATTATGGAGATCATTTCATAAGGAGTCATGGTATGGAATGTAAGTCTATGCACATGATTATGTCTAGAGACATATGGAATATGGATTGGTCTATAAGATTAATATTACCATAAAGATAAGTTGAATATTATTGACATTTCTATAAGTATGATGAAATCCTATGTATTTTATTGGTATATAATAAATGCTTGATTAATATTGAGAAGGATCTGTGAGTTTTAATGACTCATATGGTGAGCTCAAGTTATGAAGACAAATGAGGAGTCCCTAATTTTTTAGTTGATGTCAATAATATGGTGGCCTAATGTGTGATAAAAGGTTTGAGTCTTATAAATCATGTCAAGGATAAGGTAAGTGGTACTTTGATCTAAGTTCATTTAAAGGAGCTATACATGGAGTAAAGGGGAACATGTTACTTTTAATGCTTCATATTCTATGTGTTGAGCTTTTATTGTACGAAGGTGTGATTCTAGATAGTAGTTTGTGGAAGACCTTTTGTGAAACCAAGTCAAATTCTCCCTTGGTAATGAAATCCAAGTAAGTAGGCCTTGGGAAGATACATGTTTAATGCTTTTTAAATGTAAAGTAATTTGGTAGTGTGTGAAAAAGAGTAAAATAGTGTAACTAAAATGGTAATTTGAAAAACACAATATTTAAGTTATGTGAGTTACTCTAGTCATGCAAAAAAATAAAAAGGAAAGGTGAATTAATTACTATCAAAACAGATGTGAATTCCTTTATTGAGAATGGTATAGATTTAGTTTAGGTGACTGTGTGTGCAAATAGTATAGAACAAAGTCGACTGGGTCACTATCATTTTGAAGAATCTAGACCTTTAAGAATAAAGTTAAGTAGGTTGATTGTATCTTTTAGATATAAGATAACCTACATAACTAAGTTGACCATGTCAACATAGTTAGCTACATAGTTATAGTTTTATAGACTGCAAAGTTATGAAAGATACTACTTAAGGATGAATTGAAATTATAAAGATAAATAAAGGAACCTTGGTAGGATTGAATCATTCTTAACTTGAAACTTTAATGTTGAGATTCTCAAATGCTTCTTTCAAATTATTCCAACTAGATTGATTGGTGTGACCAAGTTTGTAAAATGACGTATGTTGAAAAATAAATAATGAACAAAGTCAACATATTCAATAGTGTTTATAGACATATATGTTAATAAAATAATATATCAAATAAATTTGACCTAGTTGAATATGTATGATAATCTATAACTAAATAAGAACATAGTGTTGAATTGTTTGATCTAGTAACCTGTAATTGGCAAAGACCTACATAGACAAAATAGAGTCATTTTGAAGTGACTATATGTTAAACCTCTGCATAGAAAGTTAAGAATATATCGATCAGTTTGATATAGTATTGTAAATATATAAAAATATAATATGATGATAAAAAATGATGGCATGAAAGAAAACCTACAAGGGTTAGATTCACATCAGGTTTACCAAAATATATGTAAATAGAAATGCAACTAATCTATAAATCAATCCTATCTCAAAATATAAATCCTACTTAGACTTCTAATTATTGATACATTAAATATTTAGGGTAATGACAAATATGGATTTTATATTACTATCCAAGGGATATCTTACCACAATAATATCATTAGGGAGGGTTACAAATCCTCCAATCAAATAAAACTATGTAATAACCCTTACTAAGTCTTATGTTTTCATGTTCACCAAGTAAATGACAAAATCAAAGTCTAATCTAATGCTCACCAAATATTGCAACACAAAATGGGGGTAATAAACAAAAAAATTAAACATACATATAAGATATATACTCATGTCAATGTATATGAAATCCTATTGCATGGAAGAGAAGTACAAATGCAAATCTATCTAATTTTACAAAGGAAGAACAATGTTAGGAATACTTACCTTTGAAGATGAACCTGTCAAGCCTCAATCTTTCCCTTGGCCAAGGTACTTTAGAAGAGGTTATTTTTGTATATAATAATAACAAGGATAAGTAAACTCTAGGATAAACAACCTATCTATGCATCCAAAAGACTTATCCACAAGATAAGATCTGTATCTCCAAAAAAAGTATTTAAACCGTAAGCTATGTTCCAAGTATAATGGTGGATAAACATATGTGAAATATAATACTCTTATTATTATATTATCTTCTAAATGATATATATATATATATATATATATATATATATATATATATATATATATATATATATATATATATATATATATATATATATATATATATATATATATATATATATATATATATATAGTTGGATCTAACCCTAAACCTTTCTAAAAGTTTAGCAGATAGGATCAGCCCAATTGACTTTGTATCATTATTGACAAAAATAATTAGGTCTTGGTTTAGGTCTATTAGGAGCTAACCTAGACCCAAAATAATTTTTATCAATTAGATTATAGGATTTATTGGGTTTGCATTGTATTATAAACAATTGGAAAGGGTTTTAGGCTAGGTAAGGGCTAAGTAAGGTGGAAAATTACTAGAGGAGAGTGAAAAAGAGGAGGCAAAGCTTAGGAGGATGTTTTTAGGATAACAAGTGGTAGTAAAGGGAAAATAATCATGAAAAGCACCAATGGTCTATCCACCCCTTTTCAAGTGTACATATACCTTTTAAGTCATGCACTCAAAGAGATTGAGACTCAATGGGTTTTTACAAGATATAAAGTATTAGTAGTTACTAAAAAAATTTAAAATATTATGTGTATACAGGATCAATGCAACCTAATTACACTCCAAATTTTTATATTTTTTAGGTTTTTAATTAGACTTTCAACCTTTCAAAAACTATTTTCAGGTTTTTTGCACACATTTAAAAGTCAAATCTACACAAACATACCTAATTTAGATTGAAGTGATCTTGATCTAAGTTCCTATTTTTATAAAAAAATTCAAGACCAAATAGTTTGGCTCAAAAGTAGAAGTTGGTCTTAACCCTAATGTGATGTTCTTGTCCTTCTTCACCATTAGTCATAGATTTTAGGAACTTTTTGTCATAATATTTGATTTCTTACTTTATCCATCTGTCAGTTAACATTATAAAATATCAAACCAAAATAGCTAAGTTTTGTTATTTCATTACATAGTTAGACTAATTTAGGTCATTTTCACATTGTATAATTTGGTATTTTACATTCATTTTTCTTGACAAAATTTAATTTATAACATTATGTTATATTCCATTTAATTTATAATAATTAGGGTTGATTCACATATTAATTCAAAATCTGATAAAATAGTTAGTTACATTTTATTTCATTTTTTATTTGTCTAATTATAGACATCTAGATTAGACTTAAATTGATGTTCATGATTTGAGATCTCAACATAAGATACAATGATGATTTTAGGATATAAATTACCACTATTCAAAGTCACACCATTAGAAGATATTAATTTAGTTTGATGAGTAATTAATATCTTGTATGTGAGGTCCATTTTTCTAAAGATATATAAGAAAAATATGCTAATGACATAAGGATTTCTCATAATATGATTATAATTCTCTACATTAGATGTTGGATGAATCCAATTATGGAAGGGAGGTGAGTTTTTTGTATGATTGTGAATAAGAAATGTGATTTAGATTTAGGATAACTGTTTCTCAAATCTACACATGTTTTTTAGTTGAGACACCCAAAATCAAGGAAATGGATGGAAAATATGGAAAGGAAATATGGAAATAAAAAATAGAAGGATAAACCTTTATGTCATTTTCACTAGAATTTATATGAAAGGAAAACAAACCATCGTACCTCACATGCTCAATATCTTGAGGCCATGTTGAGAAAACCAAAATTAAAGGAAAATATGAATAAAAGGTTGGATTGATTGGGTTGGTTATCATATTTAACTTGTTTTTTTCTTAACCATTTTATTTTATCACATGGTTTTCATTCCCAAAATTCATAAAAAATCTAATAGTGAATGTTGAGGGATTGAAATATTGATATTAAGAGGTAAAGGTATGGTGTGTATCTCATGATAAGTTGAAATATATGTTAGAAAAAATTATTCTACTATTAGTTTGTAAGGTTTGGTTGCATTTAACACAAGGGATCATCCCACCTCTAAAGTATTGATCCTAACAAGCAACATCATAAATTGAAAATGACAATAGATGAATAGAAGAAGAAAACACACTATAGACCAACTCTACTATATAATAAGATATAAGAGGATGGGATAGAAAAGAGGTTAGAATATAAACAATGACGCATGCTCAAACTTGAATTTAAATATTTGGAATCTAATCTAAGTAGTGACACACTATCTTAAAATAATTACACTATATGAAATAAATAATTGCATGCAAACTAATAAAAATATAAATATAATCTCTTATTATTCTTAACCAACTAATGAATTTTGAAACATGAAAAATGTGAAATTAAACTATCCCTATATTAATTTAAGCAATACAATCAAAGCTTATTCTAAACTTCAAAATTTACATATATAGTTGAGAGTATGTGTTAGGTTGTGGAGCTAAAAGCTTCAAATTTTCAAATAGGAACTAGAGGTTGCTAAGATCCAGAAGCACCAGCGTCGGCATCATGACCGACGTCGGTCGTGACCAGTGTAGAAGGCCACCGGCGACGACAGGGAGTCGGCCGATGTCGGCAGAACCAGACAAGCAGGGACCGATGTCGGTCGCCTGTGTGTTCCAAAACTATTTGTTGCACGGACAGTTAGTTAAGTGAACAAAGTGTTTGCATGTAAAGGCTAGTTAGAGTCTTGAGCTGCATGGATAATTGTCTAAATTAAGAGTCTAAGTTATTGTTTAAGTTTGGGATCTATTTATAGACCCATTGGCATGTATTGTAAAGTATGAGTTGATAAGGAAGGCAAGGAAGTTCCTTCTAAGTGTAAGATCATTGAGTTATAGGTTATTTCAAGCTCATAGGAGATCTACATGTATGAGTATGGTCTGTTGAATTGCAGGTTGCAGGTTCATGGGAGATCAACTTGAAGTGCTTTAGAGTGCTTGGTGAACTGGCAGGGTTATTACTGACTAGTTGGAGAGGTGAACACCAATTCTCTGTGTGAGTTGGTTGTTGGGACCATTTTTGGTAGGAGAGTGTTGTAGAATAATTAATGTACACTTGAGGTGTGGGAAGCCTCTGTAAGGTGGAAGAGTGTGGCGGCTCTTTATTGTATTCTTTTTTGTAAAGTGTTAATACAAGATAGTGTATTGTCTCTCATATTCTGTGCTATTGGTGAATTCTAGTTACTTGTATTTCTGGTTATTTCCACATTTATAATTGCCTATATTTGGTAATCATATTGTGCTCTATCTGAGGAGCAAGATCCTAACAAGAGGGATCAGAACAGGTGTGTTTGTTCTTGTGATCCCCCCATCAGTATGAACCTAATGTTTTTTATTTCATTTACCATATCTAATTCAATGGTTTGTTGGATCAAGATATTTTTTTAATATTCAAAATAATATTTAGAGTAGAAGAAAAATATATTTAAAATAAATTTTAAGTATGCTTTATCTAAAAACAAAAGATATCAAAGATATTTTCAAGGTGATCAATATAAGCCTAAGACTAAGATGAAGGAAAAGAGTTATAACCAATAATAAATTATTTAGAAAATATAATGAAACTATTATAATTATATAAAATAGTGGGATAATTGATTATAACACACAACATAATACCCAACATGTGTAAGAAATATCTTAAAGATGTAAATAATGTGGGAAGAACACTTAGAAGAGTCAAACAACAAATAACACCAAAAAACAAAACACTTCAAGAATGATGAGAAAAATAAAATAATCATGGAGTAAGTGGTGGATATTAATAAAATTTAAATAATCATAAAATAGAAATTTTTTACATAAAAATAAACACAAACTATGAGAAAACACTGATTTTTAGGAAACACATGCAATTTTTGTTAATATTTGAAAAGTTGTCAAAATTGCTCAAGAGGAATACAATGAAGAATAATAACATAACATAGAGATAGTTTAATAATGTTTAAATTAGTATAATAGGATGTATAATTACCAAAAATAATGGAAATATAAATTTAAGGTGATTTATGACAAAGCATGACAATTAAACACAATATTGTAATTTATTAAAAATTGTCAAGGATGACACAATGTTTTAAACAATTCTTATTATTGTAGAAAAAAATTTAAATAGAAATAAATTAATACCAAATAATAAATATAATTGAGGTGCTAAAAATAAATATCCAAATGAATCAAATAAGAGTGATAATGAGATAAAGGACAAGAACATGACTAAGAAAGGAGATGTTACAAGAAAGGAAGCTAAGCCAAAGAATTGAGAAAAAAGAATGTATGCAATTGTAAACTAGAATGAATGAATAAAATAATATGAAAAACTAAATTTTATTGATAAAGAAAAAATTATTTGGAACCAGATAAATAATGGTAGTGTAAAGACAAGAATACTTTTGTCAAACACTTAATATGCAACCTACCAATGAAAGAAGATAATACCAAATACTAGATCAAAATTGTAATCACCAAAAGTGGTATTTGAGTGATAAGAGAGTTAATTAAGAATAATTATACCTAGATTATCCATAGACCTATCATATAGCTTATTATTACACTTATCCAACCTTTGTATAGGCCACATGCATCCCTAGTCAACCATAAAGCACTTCCAAACCCTCATTCCTTGCATCCTAGCCCTTTGTGCCTAGTGTTTTACAAGTTGAACACTAGCACCATAATAGGGAAAATGAAACAATTATTGGATATATCAAGGTATTTTCCCAATAATGGTGATATTATCCTTTCCATATTTTCACAAATGGATATCTTTTCAAATATAAAACCTCATAGGGTCAGCTTAGACATCTGTTATCACCAACACAAGCATCATAATAGTATAAATACATGACTTTTAGTCCTATAACCACTAAATCAAAATAAGATTCAAAATACACATTCAAATTCAAAACAAGTTGTGCATAATTAAGGTTATCAATCCCTATTCTGCCCTACTATTGCACACTACCATCTACAATAGTCCTAAGCTCAAATTACCTAGATTTCCAGTCTCAAGCACATTTAAGTCACTCAATGACACTATCATACTAACATCATTTACACTTGTACCAAAAATTATGTGGGGTTAACTAAATTGGGATTGATCCCTCCTTAGATTTTTGGTATGTAGACAACCTTTTTCATATCTTGGTGTTGAGGATGTCTAGCCTATCCTACTAATAAAGACACTTTTCATATCATATAAATTAGATGCCCTATTTACATGGAGTATTAGGGTTTATGTAATAAATCAGAAATTATAGGTAAGATATAGGGTTTTAAGACTTGTGCACATATAAATATATCTCAAATATATAGACATAGGTGCACTGATAAGTTTAGGATAGTTCTATATAGAGGACACTAATGCCAATATCAGGATGCTACCACAAATTTTCTAATAATGAAACTACTATCCAATTGTGTTGATACTATCCAAAAGGGGTCATGATATATTGATATATTTTATGACACTAAAAATATCTTTAATGGATATATTTTATGACCAAATATTTTAGAAAAGTGAAAGCTAGTCAATTATATAAAAAATTAATGGATATATTTATTGCATATTATTTAAAAAAATTATTATACTTATCTCTTTAACAAATATAGGATTTACATACACTAAGTTCTAAAAGGTTAAAATATCTAGTGAACCCTACTTACTTCAAACATTGCACAAACCTTAACCCTAGATAACCCTAGGGTTTATATTTCCATCACTCATATTTTATATCCATATATCTTATTATTTATATTTCATATAATCATGATAATAATTTCATAAAAAAATTAATCAATTTTTGATGCAAAGTCTAATACTTTCATTTTTATGTTTATTTCCTTTAATTCAAAATGAAAAAAAAAAACATAAACACATGTATAGATGATGATTTATATTAATTTCAATATATGTCAAATTTCATTTTATCTCTAGCATGTTATTTTTATCTTATGTGGAATTCAATTAAGAAAAAAAATACCTACATTCACAGAGGATCTATTACATAAGCTAACAACTAGGTTTCAAGTTTCAATGTCATATCTTATGCATAGGAAAGAATCTCTTTCTCCTCCTCATCTTCATGAGGGTGATATCTACTTCCCCTTTAACTAGGTCCATGCCATCACTCCTCCATGAGATGAATCAACATATACTATTTTCACTAGTCCCCATACTCAGCCTAATCGTACCTCTTCACTATGGGGTGTGTTCTTACATGTCCAATAAAAACCAACTAGGGTTTGCACTTTTGAGACTCTAAGGGATCAAATTATTAGTATGAGCAAGCTAATCTCAGACCTACATAATCAAAATTAGTTATTAATTGAATGAGTCACATTATTATCTCTCTCTCATAGCTAGCATAAACTACATTACATATACATAGTCTTCATAATATACTAGCATAAACTATGTATATGCATCTACACCTAGAAAAGTTATGCTAGCACTCTCTCATATCTTAATCATAAATCACAACAAAGTACATCTAAAACTATTTATTCAAAAATAATTCAATGATCAAATAGGATTTCAAGTGATTTACTAAGGTAAATGATATAACTATGTTGATCAACCTATGCCCTCTACACCCAAAGAGGAGATACAAATATTATTGTGCATATCACAAAATTCATGGACACTATAATGATTCATGTTTAGCATTGAAAAATAAAATACAATATATAATGGATAAAAATTACTCACACATTGATACATCATCCCAAAAACATACAATGGCACATATATAAATTTAAAAAGGGTCAAATTTAGAAATAATATAAAAATGGTTACCAAAGCATAACTCAAAATAAAAAAAGGTTCACATAACAAAATCACAACAAAAAAAATATAATAAGAATAGTTAAATCAAGTAAAATATGCAAATCTAACTCTCCAAAATAGGTCTCAAATTTCAAATCAATATGGGTTTGGTTAAAAATATATACAATAGTTTGATTATCATGGTCAAGGTTTGGGAAAGAAGGCCCAAGGCATCACTACTCATATTCTAGTAGTTGATAATGTTTGTCAACAAGGTTTGGTATTTATTAAACATCATAACAAAAATCATTCATAGATATATTTTATCATGGCCAAATATCCAGATACATAAGATATGTTGTAAAAAGACCAAAAACTTTAGTTGTAAAGTCAAAATCATGCTAAGCCAACAAGCATTCTCAAAAGAGGCCTTCTATAAAAATAGTTTCCAAAGCACCATATGCCTATAATAATCACAATTTCAAAGGGGACAATCACAATTAATATTCCAAATCACAATTCAAAAAGGTCAACTCCATATCATGAGGCAATTATGTCTATCATTCTAGGTTATTATGATTATGATGATGAACAATACTTAGATTCCAAGTGGAACAACATTAAAATACAACATAACATTCACACTACATGAGAGATTACCATTCTTTTTTTTTTTTTGACATAGGTCACATTGATATTTAGTATCCCATGAGACTCATTAGTTAGTATTGTTCCTCACTTCTCATACATACTTTCTTCTTTATTGTTCTTTGTATATAGTTTCATTCTCATGTTACTTATACATAGTTTATTTTCATAAAATATAAAAACATTATAATATGTCAAAAACACAAAAACATTAAAACATTTAATCAAAAAATAAAATTATAGATTCTATGCATTGCTATTTTTATATTTATTTTATTTTCTAGACACACATATGCTAACTAATTTAGTAAAGTTGGTTTTATCACACATATATGCTTAACTTAATCTTGTTGAGTGCTTTCATATTACTATAGGACTTAGGTCAACTACACTTCTCTAAATTTTATATTATCTACCCACTAGGGGTATAAACACTGATACACATATTCTTCATTTGATATATTTTCCCACTTGGGGGTACCCTATACACAATTTCAATTACCAGGATACATCTTTATATAAACCACATCACAACTTTAGCATTATCATATCTTGATATTGATCATGCTACACTTACTCAATTTTTTTTCCAATTACTACTAATTTAGACTCAACATATGTAAATCTTGTCCCTTACATATATTTGTATTATATTTTCATGCATAATTTCATTTCTAGCTTAACTAGTTTAAACTTGATTATATCTCTATGCTTCTTCTATTTAAGGGCATTTGAAAATGACATTGTTTTTTAGATCTATGCCAATTCTATTCATAGTATGTATGCTTTGGACATGTGCGCATGCCCTTGTGTGTGCCTTCTTGATGTGTATGAAAACATTTAAACATGTCTTTCTATGTGGATATATTATAACTTTCTTGTTTCTTATGTATGTGTAAAGTTGAACATGTCCTTGTATGTTTTATTTTATCATATTTAGTGAAATGTGCCCATGTCCCTTGTATTGTGACCCCTTGGCCTACTTTGTGTACCTTGTGTGTGTTGTATTTATGCCTTGTTATATACATCATGTCTATAACACTTGTCTTTTTCTTGTTACACACTCAAGTTTTAGATGCCATGAAGGACCTCATTTATCTCCCCTTCCTACTTGGGTGTCATGATAGACATCATGCCCCATCCCCTACGTAAATACTCATTTTTTTATTAGATTTGTCATTACATACATTATTATATCTATCTTGACACCCTTTGGAATGATAGACATGAAATACATCACAAATTACAAAGTTATGCTTGGATTATCTTACATTTTGATGTTATGTATGCACATTTTGAATGCTATGTATCTAGTACCCTTAGATTCAGAAAAAAATACATTGGCTAGAAAAGTATAATAGGTATAGTATAGGTTTTTACATATTCGATTATAGATTTATTAATTATACTCAATTTTCCTTAGATTCATACTATTTTAGATCAAATTCATATTAGTTTTCTCATATTGGGGGCATCATGCATGACATGACCATTCCCATTTTTAGTTTAGATACCTAGATATAGTTTATTATAACTTAGTCCAAAATCCATATGCTTAGATATCATAATTGAGGGTATATGTGTGGCACATTGTCTTTATATGCTCACTTACACACTAATTGATTTGATGGAATGACAAATTCTATGTCATTATCTACAATATATACACCTAAAATCATATTTTAGGTTTCACAAAATTTCCATGCCTTACTCCATCTATAGTGGTTGGCATTCCTAAGTGGCCTAGAGTCACCTAATGTACTTGAGTGGCCATAAAGCTGAACATTCCTAATTAGACATTTATAGTTACTTCACATAATTTACTTACAGTTGAAACTACTACACATAGGTGGATAATGATGGAGTCATAGCCTACTTGAGTTATTAATCCACCTACATGAGAGGGTTAGACACACTATCAATCCAATCCAAACTATTCATAACTCATGATTCACCAAATAGGGGTAGACAATGATTGAGTCAAAACTAGATTAAGCTTTTGAACCACCCACACATGAGTATTGAGCAAGATATTAGCTTAGTTTAATATATTGATTGATTGACCACTATATACATGTGCACACACACATTTTTTCACCATGTTTATGCATTAGGTCATGTACCCAATGAGGTGTATTCATTATTTTGTCTTTCCTATATTTTTACTCAGTTTAGTTATTTACTCAATATAGTCTTTTACTTTTTGATATCTCTTAAGGACTAATTTATACATGTTTCACTTGTAAGACATGCATTGAATCATGACTCACATACTCAGACATAGATTCATAGAATTTACCTCTTACATAAGTCTATGTATGTTTCATTTTACTTTATCTTAGTCATTTCACTTTGTTGTATTTTTAGAATAAAGGGGGCGGGGGGGGGGGGGGGGGGGGGGGGAGGGGAGAGGAATGTAATCACCCAAAAGTGGTATTTGAGTGAAAAGAGTGATACTTGAGACTACCTATCCCTATATTATCTATATAGCTATCCTATAGCCTATTATCACACTTATCCAACCTTTGTGTGGGCCACAATCATCACTAGTTTGCCCTAGAGTAGTCTTAAATCCTCATTTATTGCATCTTGGCCCTTTATGCCTAGTGTTATACCACTTGGACATAGTGACATACTAGGGATAGTAGCACCATTATTGGATATATGGTGTTAGTTTTATAATAATGATCTACTACTGTATTTTCCCTCATATTTTCACAAATAGATATCTTTTCAAATATAAAACCTCCTAAGGTTGTCCTAGACATATTTTAGCACTCACACAAGCATTAGAATAATATAAATACATGAATTTTATCCATCTAACCACTCGATGGAAATCATATGAAAAATACACATTCAAACTTAGAATAAGTTTTTCATAAATAAGGTTATCAATCCATATTTTTACCTACTATTGGATACTACCATTTACAATAGTCCTAAGCTCAGATTACCTAGATTTCCAATCTCAACAATATTCAAGGCACTCAAGACCACTATAATACTATCATCACTTACAATTTTGCCAACACTTATGTGGGCATAACTACATTAGTATTGATCCCTACTCAAAGTATTGGTATGTAGGCAACTCTATTCACAATGGGGTGTTGAGTATGTTTAGTCTATCTTACTGACAAACACACTTTTAATCTCATATCAACCAAATGCCATAGTTATATATAAGATTAGGGTTTTCATAATAAATCAATCATTATAGGAAAAATATAGGGTGTTAGGACTCATGAATGTAGTAAAAAACCTTAGATATCAAGACACAAGTTCACCTAAAAGCTCAAGACAATCCTACATAGAGGAAATTACCCCCAATATTAGGACACTACCACCATTATTATAAAAATGGCACTACTATCCAATTGTCAAAATACTATCTAGAAGGGATTATAACATTAAGATATAGATTATGAAACTTATACCAAATTCCATCTCAGGTTTCATCACCTAGATCATTTGTGTTAGTTATTTTCTAGCTAAGATATTACTTGCATTATTACTTGCTATTCTTAGAAAAGTAAAAGCTAGTCAATTCTATAAAAAATTAGTGGTTGTATTTATTGCATATTATTTTACTAATTTAGTCTACTCATCTCTTTAATAAACATTGGATTTATATACACTAAGTCCTAAAAGGTTAATAAAACACATCAAAGAAAAAAAAGATCTAATGTTAGGTTTTAAAGGACTTTGAGAGAACCACTGTCAAATATTGATCCCAAAATCACCAATTACCTTATATGATATAATAATAATTTTTTTTAAAAAGGAAAAAAGAAATGGAAGCAAGATATAATAAGTACTAAAATCATTTCAAAAGAGCAAATATTCTTTTTAAGTACAAATACAGGGTGAAATATACTAGACATATAAGCATAAAACATGTAAAATGTAACTAAACTAAGCAAGAACATAACTATAATAAAAAGTTAAAAAATCAAGAGAGTAAATTAAATGAAATAACTATGACAATCTAATTTTATTCTAATCTAACTCTATGCTAAAAACTAAACACAAAACACAACCCCAACATGCCAAACTCATGATCATATCCTAAGGTAGGATAGCAAAATTGAAGTAGGTCATACTTAAAACGTAAATTCTAAGATGTTTGTGTCATGTATTTTCCTTAGAAGAATTATAATACTAATAAATACATAATCCATATAATTACCTAAAAATTTATAAATTTATAGATCACACTAATAGTAATACCAATCATATATGTCATAAGAAAATATAAAATAGGTTATTATTATAAATTTTTATCTTTAAAATAATCAAACATGTGTGTATATATAATCCAAATGGCATCATCTGTGCTTGTTGGGTGAAATTGAATATTCTTCCAGAATGGAAAATGAGGTGCCAAAGGTGAGGGTTATGTGTCAACATCATGCCCTAACCCTCCCTACCAAAAGTGAGAATTATGAAACCACCACTTATAACATGATGAAATCACCTATTTAATAAGCAACAGTTGTAAAATAGACATTAAAGATTGTGCAAGTATCACTTGTTAGTAAAAGTGGTAGGTTCACAATGTTAGAGAATAAAAAGGGATAAATATTTGACATGGAATGAGGAAATATCTAAGTACTAGATATGTATAAAATTAGGTGTAAAGAGGTGTATATGATGTAAAATTATTGAAATATACTTAGAAAGGAAATATCACATATTTTTATAAAGGTAAGGTCAAGTTTCCCTGTTGAGGTATCTTCTTAATATTATGTTGAGTTGTTAATGTTGTTATTGATATCAAAGGTAATTAAATGTCATTGATGTCCCAGAAGTGATCTTGTGAAGATACATGGTAAGTATTCATGATGGATTAAGCATGGTCTAGTAGGTTCTTGAGTTCTACATAAGGTCTTGGCACAATTTTGTGATGTGAAAAGCTAAAGAGAGTGTTGATTATGTTGAAGTTCTTATTGTGATAAGATCATTTATTGACCAATTTCATAAGAAGTAAATCTTTATGGATAAAGTGTTTTATGAAACCTAGTCTTGTCTTGGTGAAGGCATAAATAGTGAATCCTTGTGGAGTAAGTGAGTTGAGGCTTTTGAGAAGATGTGTGGCAGTAGTTGGTCATTGAATAAGGTTTTTTAGCATGATAATGTATTTTAGAGTGAATCTATAGTGTAAATAAGGTCTCAAAGTGATATGGTGCCTAGTAGGTCTGATTGATGAACTAGTTTTTTAGCATATATATAGCTTATAGAGTCATATTGATGATAATATGGATGTGTATGAGCTTAAAGTTGTGTAATGTAGTGTTAGAGAATGTAAGCAAGGTGTAGAGTTAGTCACATGACTCTTAGAGTGACCCAAAGGGGTATGTTCTTCTTTAGTGGTCTTCTCATGCACCTAGACTTAAGACCCTAGGTGGCAGAATGGGGTATCATGATTAGGTTTGGAGGCTTGCTATATAATGTAAGCATGGATTGAAGTGTGAGAGGATTTTTAAAGATTTTTCATGATGTTTTAGGTCTTGAATTTAAATAAAAAGTGTAATAAATGAATTTAAGGTCTTTCAAGTACTAGAATGAGGAGTTGTAGACCCAAAAAGGAGTTTTTTTATGCTTTTTGGCCATGTGACTATTACATAGGAAGCTGATATCTTGGGAAGATATGGAAAAGGGTCCTAATTTTTTTCCAAGCATTAGAATTTATTTTTAGGGGTAGAGTTTTATGAACAAATGTTAAGAATAGAAACTGGTATAAAACCCTCCTTAAACCCTTGTAATGACCTGATTTGGAAGATATTGTTAGAAATGGTTCAAAATGGTTTATTTGATCTAGTTTGATGTCTAGAATAGGTATATAAATCTTCTAGGTACTCCATGTGGCATTGGTCTATTAGATTAGTACGTGGAAGCTATAGGAAAACTCTTATTTCTCATAAATTTGATAGAACAGGTAGGGTTGACTAATTCAAAGTTTCACAATGGATGGAGGTTTAATATTGTGAATTTTAATTCATGATAATAGTTTTTTATGAGAAATTTATAGGCCTTAAATATTCTAAACTGGTCATGGAAGATGACCTATCGCTAAAAAGGCCTAATAGTGAAGACAATGAAAAAAACCAGACAAAAGTGAGAATAAAAGTAGGGATGTGTTTCCATGGATTATAAATGAATAAAACTTCATGAGATTATTTTTTAATACCTAAAAAAATGTCCATATTGGTTATATGTTTTGTATTTCATTGAAAATGTTGAAAACATTGTTCACAAGATGACCCATCTAGTGAAGATGAGATAGTGAAAGTGTAAGGTTCTAAAAAGAGGATGATTAATAACTTGTCATGAAGTTTTATAGAATAATTTGGTACATGGAAGATATGAAATGAGATTTCAACTTTAAAATTTGATTAAAATGCATCAAAAATCTATTTTAATCCTTTTATAAGGCTATGATATGCTTATATGACATTTAATGGAACTTATCCTTTGAAAAATTATGTTTATTTTACCTAAAATGACAAATTTTGACTTTAAATTTAAAATATGGTAATAAAAAGTCATTAAATTATTCAAAATACCCTTTAAAACATTTGTATATATGAATTTATATGATTCATAAAGTTTCATATTTGTAAAAAGTCACTTTATGCAAGTTCAAGTGTGAAAATGGTCATTTTAAGGCTCCCACGTGCCAATTTTGGTCATATAAAGTTGTAAAACGACTTAATATTTCTCCTAACATCATGTTTCTATTGTGTATCCCTTATCATTCTCTAATTTTGGTATTTGAATCTTAATTTGTGAATTAAAAACAAAGAAAGGTCATATTTCATGCATATTTCAAACAAAGTATGGACTTGTATGGTCATTCTGTATGGTGGGTCTCATGAACAGGAGCATAAGTGCATAAAAGGGGTTCCAAAATAAATTCATGGAAAAAGGAAGAAAAATCAGCCCAAGAATGTTCTTTTCCATTCACTTTTTTAGTTTACACACAAGAAGATCTCTTCAGGTTTGCAGGTGGTACGGTCTTGAAAGAGAAACTCTAGGTCTACAATTTTTGCCAGAGAAAGTAAAATCAGAGAGTTTCTAGCAAGATCAAGTGGTTCAAATTGGTCATCTCTCCCTCATGAATCATCCCTTTTCAGTCAAGGCATACATCATAAATCCTACATCTAAGAAGGTAGTTAGTTTTTGGCATTTTCTCCTCATTAGATCTTCATATCAAGAAAATTCAAGTTTATAAGGCTTCTTAATGACATGATTCACCCTTACATGGTATACATCACCTTTTTTCCACATGTTTGAAGACCAAATAGTGCTCAAGAATTCAAAAGAGTGTAATTATGTAGTCTAATAACAAAGGAGGAAGAATTGTATGGTCTAGGAGAGAGAAAGGGTTTTAAAACTTATTTTTTTATTGGCCAAGATCTCCATCATATTTATATGTCCCTCATGCAATTTTTTCAATATATTCTCCAAAGATTCATATCAAAATCCCATCATTGTGTTCTCAAGCCTTTCAAAATCCTTGTCTAGCAAATGTTAATATTGTTTAGCATTTCTTAAGATACTTAGCATATTCCTAGGTTTCAAATTCATCTTCTTATCCTCCTTCAATGACCCCCAAATTGATATATCAGGTAGGGGATAGGATCATGCTTGCATAGGATTCTTCAAGGTGACTTTGAGGTTACCTTTCATGCTCTTTTCTCTTGATATTATTTCTTCTCCATGATCACTATCATACACTGCCATTTCTCAATGTGATCATTCTCCTTTCACACTTCATTCATGGTTTTCATCTTCCCACCTCATCATCACCCCTTTCACTCATCTCCATCTCACCATTCATCACAAAGAGGAGTCAAGAACAAGTGAAGGACATCATGGTCATGTAAATAGGTTATACCCATCTTGAAACCACCGCCTATAGCAAGAAGGTAACCTAAAACAATACACCAAAAATCAATAGTTTTCATGAAAGTACATACATACATACATACATATATATATATATATATATATATATATATATATATAATGGGGGGGATTAAAAGGGAGAGAGATGTAGGAAAACAAACTACTCTAAAAAGGTGATGCACCAAAATAAGTCAACCTTCACACATCCACTCTTGAAATCAAACAAATGCATACATACACTTCACACTTGGCAGAAGGACCAGGCTACTAGAAACTGGCAGGGAGACTTTCATGAAAACACAAGAAACAAAAAATCACTAAGGTGGTGTGAAATGCACACTGTAAGTAACTTCCTTTATTTTGGTCTTCCAAATGTCAGCTCTTCTCCTTTCAGCTACAAAAATGGCACCTTGTAGACAACAGGTACATTGGTGTTGGACCTATGAGAGCATCAAGAGATAATGACTGAACACAAACAACACTCAGCACATACTCTAAAATATCTATCCAAATGGAGGTAAAAACTACTTTTATTTGATTCAGGTGGAAATTTTGCCAGGGCTACGCCTTAGCAAAAATGTGGAAGATCCTTATAAAATGATAAGTTTGTAATATATATGGATAAGCCAAGGAGGCTCATTTGGTGCTCCTTGTTTACAAGTGGTCTATCACCTCTATTCATGAAAGGAAAAAGTCACTCAAAAGCATTAATGAATTGTGCACTTTGTCTCCTTGAAATTTTCCCTTTTTTTAGGTCAATACATGATTTGTCTACCCATTAAATGTAAAATGGAGAAAATTGGTTGCTTTACTAGCTGCTTACGTCCCAAATAATCAATTAGCTGGCACTATTTCACTTGCCAGAGTCACTTCTCAAATTGGCACCACTTGGACTAACTGCTTACTCATTCCTTACTTGTCACTTTGTCTTTCCTCAGTTTTGTCTTATCTAGCTCATTCGGCCCCTGGGGCAAACATCTTGGCAGGTCACTACACTCTGAGCTCTTTTTCCATGGTTAGTGTTTCCTTTGCTTTTGAAGAAAAACAACCATTTCTCTTTGTTAATTTTGACGTTACTATGGCCATCATTGGTTTGAAAACCAATGGCTAATCTATTATTTTAAACTTGACATCCTCCAAGACGTCACAATCCCTATTGCAACACTATCGGGTCCTTTGCTGGCCTTCACTTAATTTCCTTCCCTGTGGGCACCCTTTTGCTTTTGAAAATACCCTTTGTATTTGGGCCAAAAGTCCCCCACAAGGGCATCTACCCTTTGGGGTCCTTTGGTGGGTCCCTTTGTTTTATGCGAATGTCTCTTGAGTTTCTATGGGCTTTATGTCCATGGACAATTTCCCTAGGTCTGCCTTTGTTTGAAGCTTAGATTTTCACGACCCGAATTCCTTTGGAATTTTTATTCGAAGGAATTTCTTTAGATAAAAGTCTAAAGGAATTGGGACTTAGCCAATTTCAATCAAAACTTGAAATTTGAACTTGAACTTTGAACTTACCCTTGCCTGGGTCCCTTTCCTCTGAAGCACTGGCCCTTTGGAAGGGTACTGAACCTTGAAGACTATCCTTTAGCCAAGGACATAGCCTTGAACCAAGCTATTGAACCAAAAATGGTTCAATGGTCCAATTGGTTCAACCAAGCGCATCAATTTCCTAGTGAACCAAGCCGATGAACTTCTTCATTGAACTTTTACATTGAACTGAATCATTGAACTGAACCCATTAAACTAAAATGGTTCAATGGTTCAAAGGTTTAACTAAGTGCATCGATGAACTATTGAACTGAAGCTGATGAACCTTTGCCTTTGAACCAAGACCATTGAACCAAAGGCCATTGAATCAATTGAACCAAGCCATAAACTAAAGTGCTGAACTAAGCTAGAACAAGGTCGTTGGATTTTGAAGAAGATAAAACAAAATACTGATAAACTAACCAATTGAACCAAATAGAGAACCACTAGGATTGAACTTGCACAACTTGGAAATAACTATCTTCAAATAGCGAAGAAAGAAGGTGAATGATTTTGGCCTAGAGCAAAAATTGGTCAATAGATGGCGACTCACAGGGGAAGCATGTTTGATATGCTTAAAGACTAGCTGCCTTGAAAATCCATTGGGCATGGAGTTAGATGGTAACTTTGAAAACTAGCAATAGCTCTATTAAATCTTAGAACTAGTCACATAGATCTACCTCCAAGGAAATGAAAGCACACACAAGACTAAGAAAACTACTACTTATGTAACAACACTTAGGGAAAATAGGAAAGAAGACAAAGAAAAATATGTATAGGTGAACCAAAAATCAATGGAAATGTTTTAGATGTATCCCATTAATTGGGATACATAGTTCTTCACCATTCAACTTGGAGAGTTAGAACGCATTATGCTGCTTGCACTGAGTGATTACGTAAGGACCGCTCCATAGGGCATCAAATTTTGCATGTTTTCTAGGCTTAGTTCTATCTTCATCCCATTTCAAGACAATGTCTCCTTCAGAGAAATATCTTAGCAAAGATTTTCTGTCAAAGTGTCTTTTTACTTGTTGTTGGGGTCATAGAAGCTGTAGCCCAGTCCCTTACCTCTTGGAGCTCCATCAGCTCACATAGCCTAACCTCCATGATTGTTCCTTCTTCTAACTGTAGCTGGTGGGTGTGATCCAATGCTAGCAACTCAAGTGAGATGGGAAGCTTAGCTTCCATTCCATATACGAGCGTATATGGAGAATTTCTGATTGCTCTCTTTAGAGTGATTCAATCAGCCCACAGAGCTATCTTTAGCTTGGCATGCCAAGTCCTTTGATTTTCTTTCATGGTCCTCTTTATGATTTTGATCAAATTTTTGTTTATGGACTCAGCCAGCCCATTCCCCTGTAGGTAGTAATTTTATGAAGTGCTGAGGTATATGCCATACCTTAGCATCCATTCACTAGTTTTGGTTTTCAGAAAAGCCAAGGCATTATCTGAGATTATGGTGGCTGGGACCCTAAATCTTGTTACCAGGTCCTCATAAAATTCCAAGACTGTGCTTTCACTTACCTCTTTCAGAGAAATAGCCTCCACCCACTTGGTGAAATAATCCATAGTAGTCAGGACCCATTTGTACCCAGCACTAGAGGGAGGATTGATCATCCCTATGAAATCTAGACCCCATTACATGAATGGTTGCTCAACTTGAATGGGTTGTAAAGGCATGGCAGCCAATTGTTATTTTCCATCAAAAAGTGCACACTTTTGGCACTTTATTACCTAGGCATGGGTGTCCTTGAAAACAGTAGGCCATAAATAGCCATCTCTCATTATCCTTGCTACAGTAGCTCTAGGAGCAAAATGACCACTTTCCGGCCCATCATGGAACTCAACCAATACTTTATCAGCCTGGTTTGGGTCAATGCACCTTAGGAGGACCCCAAAGAGATCCCTCCTAAAGAATACTTCACCAACCAAGACATAAAGGAGAGACTAGAGTTTGAAATACCTTCTTCCAGTCTTATCAAGACCTTGTGGGCACTCACCAGTGATAAGGAAATGCCTCAAGTCTAATGTCCAATCCTTTATGATAGCTGGCTTTTCTACTATGGCTGCATCATGAATTAACAAGCTTTCCTCCCCCTTTTGCTTTAAGTCTATAGCGAGCTATTTTCATAGGCCTCTTCCTCTCACCATCTTGGTGATCTTGATGTCTACGTCATACTCCATCACTTTGGTAATCCACCCTGTCCTCTTCTCATTCAGGTCTCGATTGGTCAAGAAATCCTTGACGCCAGGGTGTGGGACCATGAGGTGAATCCTACTATTAGATAACATATGCCTAAATTTCTTTAGGCCCTGCACTACTACCAGGACTTGCTTCTCTACATATGTGTACCTGACTTTGAAATCCTCTAATCCTTGGCTAAAAAAGGCCAGTGGTTGCTTGAGGTCCTCACCATTTGCTTGAGTAAGCATGGCAGATATTACCTCTTCATTGCTAAAAGTATAGAGGTTAAAGTCTTTGTTGAAGTTGGGGCTGGTCAAAGTGGGAGCTCAGGTTATGGCCTACTTGATGGCCTCAAAGCTATCTTTTCTTTGAGTTGTCCACTTAAACTCCTCACCCTTCCTCAACATAGAGGTCAGGGCTTGACTATCTTAGCAAAATTCA
The DNA here is from genome assembly GCA_037957365.1 of Torreya grandis. Taxonomy (NCBI): domain Eukaryota; kingdom Viridiplantae; phylum Streptophyta; class Pinopsida; order Cupressales; family Taxaceae; genus Torreya; species Torreya grandis. The sequence goes on from JARHVA010000069.1 coordinate 3,786,192, forward strand.
AAATGAATTTCTGAATGAAGTTTATCCTACCAAAGAAACTCTGCAGGCCTTTCTTGTGCTTTGGGAGGGACATCTCCAGGATAGAGCAAACTCTCTCAGGGTCAATGGATAAGCCCTCCTTGGACATGATGTGGCCAAGGAGTTTCCCTTCATGAATATCAAACATGCACTTCTTTGGATTAAGAGAGATGCCAAACTCCCTACACCTTTCAAAAATCTACTTGAGGTGTTTTATGTGTTGGCTTTCTTCCTTGGAGAATACCATCACATCATCGAGGTAGACCAACACATTGTTTTTTATCAAGCCTCCAAAGCCATATCCATGGCTCATTGAAAAGTAGCACCAGCATTAGATAGCCCAAAAGGCATCTTCTTGTAGGAAAACATTCCCCATTTAGTGGTGAAGGCTATTTTGTGCTGATCATAACCTTGCACTAGAATTTGATTATACCCTGAATAACCATCCAAGAGGGAGAAATGCTCGCTACCTATTACCTTCTAAAGGATCTAATCCATACTTCGAAGGGGATAATGATCTTTTAAAGAGACTTTATTAAGGTCCCTAAAGTTGACACACAGCCTGATCTCCCCATTCTTCTTTCTAACAGGAATAAGGTTGGCCAGCTAGGAGGAATGCTTGATTGGAAATATAATTCTAGACTCAATCAATTTGGCTAGTTCCCTCTACATGAGGGACTCAATTATCAAATTGATAGGTCTTTGCTTCTATGTGACTGGCCTGGTGCCTTCCTCTAATTCAATGGTGTGTTGGGTGAGTCTTGGGTCGAAGCCCTTTACATCGATATAGTCCCAAGCAAAGACATCAAAAAACTCTTGACACAACAAGATGAAAGCTTGCCTTTCTTGAATCATGTAGACTTTTCCAAGTGCAAGTAGCTTGTCCTTGAAGATCTCAACCCTATCATAATTTTCCTCTTTGGTTGTGATGCATGCCTTGTCATTTCTTAATTGGTCATCTCCATTGAAGATGCTTTCAATTATGACCAGACCTTTAGGGAGTTTATTGTTCTTTAACTAAATAATCTGATTGATGTATTGCTGCTGTAAATTTGCCTGATTATATGTTACAAACTTAGCTTCCTCCTATAAGAAGAAAGCTATTTGTTGGTCACTTTTGAAAACTTGCCAATTTGCAATGTTGTCTGGGACAGAAGGCTAAACCACCACTTTCAAGTGGCGTGAACCATAGTCTCAACTTATTTCCTTTGAAACGTCAAATTGAGCACCAATTGCTACCAACCTATCCACTTGTTTGTTTTGCTCTCTAAGAATGGAGGTAATATTGAATGTAATAAAATCCTCCACCAAGTCCCAGACTCTATGCTTGTAAGACTTTAGCAAGGGATTCTTGGTTAGATTCAGGCCTCTACACTAATTTACAATCAGCTCACTATCTCCCAAAACTTGCAACTTCTTAATCCCTCTTTTTCTTGCCCATTCAAGGCCATGGATAAGGGACTCATATTCTGCAACATTACTCATGCAAGAGAATTGGAAAAAGAAAGCTGAAAAATACCTATCCTTTGAAGGAGAGACCAACATCACCCCACTACCAGCGCCTAGCTTACTTCTAGAGTCATCAAAATATAGCTGCCATAAGCCAAGGTCATCCTGGGTTGCCTTCATTAAATTTGGCATGAAGGCACCCTCTTCATGTATGCAATAGACTCCAAGGTTTATCTCCTCAATTAACTTGTATGGATCATGTTCAAAGTTATCAGTTCCCCACTCATCTAAGAGTAGGTCTACGACTCCTTCAAGAGCAGAGGACAGAGATTGGTCTGTCTAGGACTCCTCTGGGTCGATGATGGTGTAATTGACATTGGCTGCCTTGGGCAAGTATGGTTCTAGATGGTCCTTGTAGAGTGGCTCAGAATCAATTTTTACCTTGGTCCCATATTTGGTTTTAAAAACTAGATATGACCAATTCGCTGCTAGATAACCACCTATCTTTGATGTGAAGTCTCTGGACAAGCAAATTGCAAAATAAGGAGGAACGTCTGCTACCACTATATCATGGGGAATTGAGAAGGTTGGGAAAGCATGCATGCCAAGCCTAAAACCTTCACAATCCCAACTATTTTTGCAGGTGTTCCATCTAGTTGCAAGACTCTTTTGTTCATCTCTTCATACTTCAGTCCCATCTTGTTAGCAATACACTTGGGCATCACTGAAGTACTAGCCCCGCTGTAAATTATGCAATTATGTACCAAGAAATCCCCTATAACCAAGGATACATAGAAAGGGTGAGTTTTCTCTTCCTTCTTTACCTGACCTATAGTGGAAGGCTATCCATTTGTCATCAAGACATTATTAGTGCTTGCTGGAACAACTTGACAATCCAGCTCATGCAATTCCTTCTTCAACATGTCCTTCTATCCCATAAGAGACATTGAATCCCATAAAGAGATGTTCATATGTAGCTTCTTCATCTGGTCCACTATATTTATTTGAGGATTGCTTCCCTTCAAGTTTTCTTTGGGGTTAATTCCAAGCTGAACTGCAGGTTGAGGGGCTGAAGGTATAAATGGCTACCTAAAGTTTGGGGCCTTTGAATTGGAGTGCAATGGAGGAGGTGTTGCTGCCACCTGAGGGGTAGCCTAGGCTTCTCCCATTGCTCTTTTCTTAACCTCATGTTGGCTGCAACACAATCAACCTGATGGTCTGCAGTGCCCACATAATTCACTGAATAAGATTCCCCTTCCATATGATTCATCAGGGTAGAATCAGGCTGGGCTTGATTACTACTCATGCTAGGTTGCATTGAAGGCTAAAAGGCCTGAGATTGAGAAGCTATTTGGTTTTTTGCATTTTGAAAATAGTTCATCATCTCATTTGTGTAAACAACCTATTCTTGACCATATCCCATGGTCGAACAGCTTGGCTGCTCCTATACTAGATTGTTTTAAATTGGTACCATGACTTTAGATGATGAAAGGGGGCCTGAGTTGTAATTTTGAAACGGTCTAGTCTGAGTGAGCTGACCCTATCCTTGATTATAGTCTTGAAAAGGGGGTCTAGGAGCTTGACCATAATGTTGATATCCCTAGTTTGGCATGTTGCTTTGAGCTTGCTGCCTTTTAAGAGCTACAAGTTTGTTTGACATATTTTGCAACAGACTTTTCACCTCATGAAGTTCATTGGATGGAACAGTAGCTGGCTTCTCAATGGTAGGCAAAGGGGCTAGTGTTGGAGCAACCATTTGAATTAGAGGTAGCATTTCTGGGAAAAGTGGCATGTGAGGCCTAGGGGCTATTTTCCCAGCCTAAACCAAGCAATTTTTGGCTACTATGGCTATGTCATAAGCAACAAGCAGTATATGCCCTCCCATAGATTGGATCATCATAGCAATATCACTATTTAATGCCTTTAGATAGTACAAGAAAGCGTAGCTAGGAGTAGGTCTTACCAAGATGGGAATTCTATCCCAAGTCTTTTGAAAATGCATGTTAAAATCTTGCATATACTCATGCAGAGCTCTCTTTATTGTCGCCAGCTACTCAACAAGCAAGAGACCATCACTCTTTTTGCCAAAATGATCTGTCAACTACGTACCCAATTCATTCCAAGAATGTATTTAATTCACAGGCAAGGTCTCGTACCAATCAAGAGCTTTGCCTTTCAGAGAAAAAGCTAGTAGTCTGATGGCAATATTTTCTTCTGTTACATTATGAATATTGCAAAGGTTGGTAATATTCCTAATATGCTCGATGGTTGTAATAGGCCCCACCCCATCGAAAGAAGGCACATTTTTGAGATCTGTTCCCAGAATTGGATCATAGCGTGGGAGATTCAAGGGGCTCTCACCATGAAAAGCTGCAAAAGGCAATGCCATGTCTTGGATTGGCTGTAACTGGGGTTCTATTATGACTGTGTCTCTTATAACAGGTCTAGGAGGATTGATTGCTGGATAAGGATGGGTCCTCTCAAATCATAGTCTTTTAGCAGAGTTTAAAGGTAATTTAATAAATTCAAAAGGAACCCCTTTTGAAGCAGACCTTGTGGTGACTTTAGGCATAGAAAGTTAAGGAACTGGTCTTAATTAGAGAACTAAAGCTCCTACCAGTGGAGTCACTAGATGCTAGAAAACTTGAAATTGTTGTGATAGGACTAGCATCAACCCTAAAACTTTACTGAGTTATCAAACTATGTGTCCCACCGGGTGTGCCAGAACTATTGACACAAGAAATTGCACTTAGGGTAAGGAGGTAAAACTCCCTACCTTTTCCTCGCAACATGGAAACTCCCCTCTCACTTGTGGGACAGGTGAAGCTCAAGGGGAGAGTCTCTAGATAAGGGCTAGCTCCCTTTGATGCATCGTGTTTGTTCTAGCAAGTGCTAACACATACATATATATAGCTATATAATGGGGGGTTTGAAAAGGGAGAGAGATGTAGGAAAACAAACTACTCTAAAGAGGTGATGCACCAAAATAAGTTGACCTTCACACATCCACTCTTGAAATAAGACAAATGCACACATACACTTCACACTTGGCAGAAGGACCAAGCTGCTAGAAATAGGCAGGAAGGCTTTCAAGAAAACACAAGAAACAAAAAATCACTAAGGTGCTGTGAAATGCACACTGTAAGTAACTTCTTTTATTCTAGTATTCCAAATGTTAGCTCTTCTCCTTTCAGCTGTAGAAATGGTGCCTTATAGACAACATGTACATTGGTGTTGGACTTATGAGAGCATCAAGAGACAATGACTAAACATAAATAACACTCAGCACATACTCTGAAATATCTATCCAAATGGAGGTAAAAACTACTTTTATTTGATTCAAGTGAAAATTTCACCAGGGCTATGCCTTATCAAAAATGTGGAAGATCCTTACAAAATGACAAGTTTGTAATATATATGGACAAGCCAAGGAGGCTCATTTGGTGCTCCTTGTTTACAAGTGGTCTATCACCTCTATTCATGAAAGGAAAAAGTCACTCAAAAGCATTAATGAACTGTGCACTTTATCTCCTTGAAATCTGCCCTATTTTCATGTCAATACATGATTTGTCTACCCATTAAATGTAAAATGGAGAAAATTAATTGCTTTACTAGCTACTTGCATCCCAAATAATCAAATTTTTGGCACTATTTCACCTACCAGAGTCACTTCTCAAATTGGCACCTCTTGGACTAACTGCTTACTCATTCCTTGCTTGTCGCTTTGTCTTTCCTCAGTTTTGTCTTATCTAGCTCATTCAACCCTTGGGGAAAACATCTTGGCGAGTCGTTGCACTCTGAGCTCTTTTTCCATGGTTAGTGTTTCCTTTGCTTTTGAAGACAAACAACCATTTCTCTTTGTTATTTTTGACATTCACATGGCTGTCATTGGTTTGAAAACCAATAGCTAATCTATTCTTTTAAACTTGACATCCTCTGGGACATCACCATCCCCATCACAACACTATCAGGTCCCTTGCTGGCCTTTGCTTATTTTCCTTCCCTGTGGGCACCCTTTTGCTTTTGAAAATACCCTTTGTATTTGGGCTGAAAGTCCCCCACAAGGGTATCTACCCTTCAGGGTCCTTTGGTGGGTCCCTTTTGTCTTCAAATGGTCCCTTTATTTTATGTGAATGTCTCCCAAGTTTTCGCAGGCTTTATGTCCACAGACAATTTCACCAGGTCTGCCTTTGCTTGAAGCTTAGATGTTCACAGCCCGAATTCCTTCAGACTTTTTGTCTAAAGGAATTCCTTTGGACAAAATTCTGAAGGAATTGGGACTTAGCCAATTTCAGTCAAAACTTGAAATTTGAACTTGAACTTTGAACTTACCCTTGCCCAGGTCCCTTTCCTTTGAAGCGCCAGCCCTTTGGAAGGGTACTAAACCTTGAAGACTATCCTTTAGCCAAGGACATACCCTTGAACCAAGCATTTAACTATGCCCATTGAACCAAGCCGTTGAACCAAAAATGGTTCAATGGTCTAATTGGTTTAACCAAGCGCACCGATTTCCTAGTGAACCAAGCAACTTCTTCGTTAAACTTTTGCATTGAACTGAACCGTTGAACTGAACCCATTGAACCAAAATGGTTCAACGGTTCAAAGGTTCAACTAATCATGCTGATGAACTATTGAACCAAATCTGATGAACCTTTGCCTTTGAACCAAGACCATTGAACCAAAGGCCATTGAACCAATTGAACCAGGCCATGAACCAAAGTGCTAAACTGAGCTAGAACAAGGCCGTTGGATTTTGAAGAAGATAAAACAAAATGCTGATAAACCAACTAGTTAAACCAAATAGAGAACCATTGGGATTGAACTTTTGCAACCTAGAAATAACTATCTTTGAATAGCGAAGAAAGAAGGTGAACGATTTTGGCTTGGAGCAAAAATTGGTCAATAGGTACTATCTAGGTTGCTAGTAAAAATCAAAAGAGATCTATTGGTATTTGTTGTTTAAAGGGAAATTTATTTTTTGCCCTACCTTATTCTCTCATTTTTAAATTTTTAAACATGATTCACTTTAGATTAATTCTCATTGTGTATATCCATTTGTTTATTTAAGAGCTTGGGCTTATATTGGAAAATATAAAACAATTTATATCATAACAAATTTAGGTAGATGGTGTCACTACCATATTCCTATTGTCCCTACAGGAGGGTCTGATTGCAGTCTAGAAGGTGGTAAATATATAGTGTCTCCAAAAAAACTAAGTGAATCCCCAATGTTTTCCAAGACCTACACTATAATCTAAGAAATGTTATTCTAATGTTTACATTACTTCCTTGGCACAGACACATCAAAATCTGAAAAGATCTGAGGATGAATCTAAATATTCTTAACCTATTATTTCTTGTCATGCACTTTTAGGAATTAGTACTCCTCCAAATATTAAGGTTGTCAATTTCCTCAAGAAATATAAGTCAACTATATTTATTTACTCTAGGAGTGCACATAAATTCATCAAAAATAATTTGGCTACTCAATTAAACTATTTCATTTATGCAACTCCATAATTTTAAATCCTAATTATAGGTGAGGGTATATTCAATTGTTCTAGTAAATTCCATAGTATAAAGCTATGAGAGACTACCTATTATATTATCTTATGTTTTCTATTATCATGGATGAGGCTAAAAAAAATTTGGATTGTAATGGGTCATGATTTTATACATATTTGAGATGAATTTTGAGTAACTATTCATGATTGTTTATTTAGAAGGAAATACATTTGAAATACATGGTTTATTGTCTAAATATATGTAATTGGTTAGTTTTCACTAGATGATGAAGATGATAAAAAAGGTGCAAAGTAATTATTGTGTGACTTTTTTCTATATAATTTAAACCAAATAAGGAGTCTACCCATATTTAATTACAATGGGTAGAGTCTATCCATTTTTTTCTTATACACCCACTTGACTCCTTTGACCTCTTTTCCTTTTGTATTGGGCTTTACATTAGGGCTCATTGTTGCCTAGGCCAACCCAGGGCCTCCCTGAGCTCGATACACATTCTTAAAAATTATACTATTTTTTATTAAAATTTTATTGAAGTATATAGAGGTAGAATATTTATAATTATATTTATTGTATTATTGTATAAAAATGCAGTGTTATAATTTGAAAACCTTATTTGCCTAAATAATAGTCATGTGTACTCTCCTTCAATAGAAGGCTCATTGAAATCACATCTGGGCATGCTCAGTAGGGCCACAAATATTACAATAATCTAGGTACAATATCTTAATCTTAGTTATTTCATAACATAAAATGCTAAACAATGAATAAAAGGTCCAAGTCCACACAAATAAATCACAAATTTTAAATAGAGTAAAAAATATATTAAACATTATTAAGATTAAATATCTAAAAATAAGGATCTATAGAAAACACAGTGACAAATATGGTCAATGCTTCAAAGACTCGACAACCTACTCTGTTCTGATATGTCAGTGCTCTACATTGTATGTTAAAAAAACTAGGAATATGTAGGAATAAGAATATATATGGTCAGACATGTTTGATAGTTTTTTATCCTCTTTAAAATGTTTTAAAATTATATAGACCCCATTCTATAAAGTAATTTTGAATTTCAAATTTGTTGGGGGCTCCCACCTATTGTTGAACACAAATACACCGCAAGAGTAGTCAAGTCAAATTGAAGGCAAGTGATATATTTAATATATTAAAATGATATTTATATATTATTTTAAAATAAATAATATTTATTTAAAATATATACTAAAAATATATATTAAATAATGCAATATAATGTAATATTATAATATATTATATAATATATGTTAATATAGTTTAAAAATCAAATTATAATTATATATTATATATTTTAGTATAATATACTTAAATATATATTATATAAAATATATAATTTATATATAATATTACTTATTTCAATATATAAAAATATTATCACACACACACACACACACACACACACACACACACACACATCATGACATATAATGTATGTATATATGTAGTGGTAAGAGGGGTTATGTAAATTTAAAGATTTTAAAATTATAATTGACACTTAAACCTAGTAATTCTAAACCCTTGACAGTGTCAAAATATTAGTTCATCTTTAAATAAATTATGGACATAGACCGATCAGGATCTGAATCACCATGTAATGATTTAGTCTATGATGACTTGCATTCATAATGTAAATAGATAGTCTCTTGGAATGTAATATTTACATCAAAACTATAACTCCCTTAGTTTCGATTAGGGTGCATCTATATTCATTGAATAAAGAGCTCAACTATGGCTGATCATGTTTTGTCCTGGTGATTACAATGGAAAATTTTCTTTTGTTACAATAGCACTAAGAAAATTAAAAGATTCCAAGAGGAATTTTGGGTTTATAAATTGGATAAAAAATTTAAGTGGACATATATGTTCCAAAGACACCATATATTTCATGTATGCCTACTATGCTTAGTGATGATGCATTCTCAAGTATACCACCATAGTCTTGTTTCTCCTAAAGATACTAGTAATATTACATCTTCAAAAAATGTGGATAAAAGTCCACTTAATATTATGAAAGAGCCTATTTCCAAATCATTATCATCAGTTTCAAATTTCCATGATGATAATTTTACTTCTATTTCTATATTTGAACTTCTATAATTTTCATTGTAATATGGTCTTGCAGTGGATTATTGAACATTTCATAATTATTATGATCCTTTAGATGTGATCCAAAACCCATGGTAGGAGACCCATCAAATGTAATTTTTTGGGAGTCATATAAGTCTTGAAGCTTATATCACAAAGAAAAGCATCTATTAGTAGAATGTATATGGCTCTAGTGGAAATCACAATATGCATTCTCATCATATTAATATCCCCATGGAAGAGGTTTACTCATATCAACCTATATACCTCAGTGTAAGGAGAGAAATGAGTTGACACTCATCCATCTTCTTAATAAGAAGCACCAAAGGCTTTCTGAATCTAGTAATTTTCTTGTGTACTGCATTCTATAATACAACTCGATGTGGCATTTCCATGTTCATTATTTGATTGGTATCACATTTTGGTTCATTTAAATTAATTTTTTAAGATGTCTTGATCTTAAATTTTGTATTGGATGAGACCAATGTAGTGGCCCCATACTCTAATAACTTGTTTAATGAAAGTATTTTCATTTCTTGGTTGTGCTCAGGGTCAATCTTTATGTTTCTCATAAGTAAGAAATTTTAGTGCCACAATGTGTGGTGGCAAGGGTTGAAATGATACCTCTAATTCAAAGGGTTTATCTAAGACATATTGTGAATCAAGAAGGCCATATTTGGATGCCTTTTAGGTGTTCTTCTCAATGAGAGATTTTTTTTCCTCCATTGTTTTAATCTTTTGTAATGAGGATTGTGAAAAATCCCCACCTTGGTTCAATGTATTCATTGAAGTTGACCTCAAGGGGGATAAATATGTATTACCACTTAGTGTATACTCAATGTTTGATGTGATTAATATATGTAAAAGAGGAACATTCTCCATATTTATTTCTATAGTATTTGATATTGTCAAATGTCTATCATGTTATAATTGTTTAAATTAACTGATAGAGTCATAAGTGTAAATTCAATAAGGTGACTCGCTATCACAGGTATTTGAATTGGTTAATTTTATCTCAAAGGTTTCTTAGGAGGGCTAAAAATTAAGGAGTCAAATCTCTATTAGATAATTTATTCATGTAAATTAACAAATATAAATAAACTTATTTAATAAAAATAATTATAATAAATGGTAAAAAATTATAATTATTTTTATATTTAAAAACTATGTTTATTATTTATTTGTATTTATCATGTTTAAATCTTTAAATATTTTTACTAAATAATTTATGTTTAAATGTTTTTCCAGAGTGCTTTGTTTTTGCCTCATAAAATGATTTTTTTTAATGCAATATTTTTTTACTAAATTCCTTTTTCATATTCAAGTGGTGATAAAAATAAGAAGCAAATCCATATTGATAAAAATATTTAAACACTATCACAATTTCATTTTAAATATTTTTATTGTTTTATACAAGTCTAAATCTCTTTGAATCTAGATAAAGTTCTATCCTCCAACCATAGGAATAACAAGAATATCTCTACCATTTACCAAAATGAACCATGCAAATTTTTGTATAAAAATCCACCTCTAAATCAATTTAAATGAATCAACATTCATGTTAAGATTTGTTCATAAATTCGACTTGAACTACAACCAAATGTTTAGAAACACATTTCATAGTTAATATAATTTTGACTACTTCATGTGCCTATGATATTGAATTAAACACCCACAAACCATTCAAATAGTGGTAGTTATATATATTTCATGCAATAGTTATTGAAAGTGTAGATCTCTAACTATGGCTTGTAAATATTAGTTGTTTTATTTTATTAAGATTTAAAATAGCAACAACTGCCAGATGGTTGTGTAGTGTTGAATAATTAATTTTTTAGTAAACCTCATCCATATATGTATTATAATAAAATGAACTAATAAATCACAAAATATAATTATCATAGTGTCACTCCATGGTGCATCCATCTAATTTCCATGCCTCTCTATAAATGTGAATACAAGAAATTAACACACCTATAAATATATGAAGTATAACATCACTAATTATTAAAATTATGGTAGGAAGCCATTAGTTGGGCATTGAAAATATTACCATAGATACTCAATACTACCACAAAAAGATATGGTGGACATATTATGAATCTAGTAATTTTTTTGCATTGTGCATTTTATAATATAGCTCGATATAATGCTAGCGGGTTCATTATTTTATTGGTATCACATTTTGGTTAATTCAGATTAACTTTATAAGATGGCTTGATCTTGAATTTTGTATTAGATGAAGCCAATGTAAGGGCCCCATAATTTATCTTGTTTAATGCCAAGAGTTTCATTTCTCGGTCATGCTCAGGGTCACCCTTCATGTTTCTCATAAGTAATAAATTTTAGAGCCATAAAGTGTGGTGGTAAGGGTTGAAATGATACCTCTAATGCAAGAGAGATATGCAACACATGTTTTGAATCAAATAGGCCATATTTGGATGCATTTTATGTGTTCTTCTCAATAATATATTTTTTTCCTCCAATTCTTGAATCAGTTGTAATGAGGACTAAAAAAAACCCCACCTTGGTTCAAAGTATTCATTGAAGTTGACATCAAGGGGGATGAATATATATTTCAACTTGATGTAAACTCAATGTTTGATGTGATTAATAGATGTGAAATATGAATGTCCTTATTTGTATTCAAGTGGTGATAAATAGAAGTAAATTCATACTAATAAAAATATTTAAACACTCACAATTCTATTACAAATATTTGGACTATTTTATACAAGTCTAAATCTCTCTGAATGTAGATAAGGTTTTATCCTCCATAGGAATAAAAAGAATCCAGGACTACCATTTACCAAAATGAACCATGTGAATTTTTGTATACAAATCCACTCCTAAATAAATTTTAATGACTTGACATGCATGTTCAGAGTTATTTATATATTCCACTTGAGCTACAATCAAATGTTCAAAAATACATTTCACACTTATATTAAATTTTGACTATTTCATTTGCCTCTGATATTGAATTAAATAACCACAAAATATTGACAATGGTAGTTATTGAGGTTTCATCCAAAAATCCCTGAAAGTTTGGATCTCTAACTATGGCTTGTAAATATGAGTTGTTTCATTTGACTAAGATTTAAAATAGAAATAATTTATAGATGGTTGCGTAGCATTGACTAATTATTTTTTTAGTAAACCTCATCCATATGCATTATTATTATAATATAATGAACTAATACATCACATAATATAATTTATAATCATAGTGTCACCCCATGGTTTATCCATCCAATTTTCATGCTTCTCCATAAATGTGAATACATGAAATTAACACAACTATAAGTATATGAAGTACAACATCACTAGTTATTTAAATTATGATAGAAAGCCATTATTTGGGCATTGGAAATCTTACTTTAATTGCTCAATACTGCCACAAGATGATATGGTGTACATATGTAACCCATAAAAGCTATCCATAATCAACTAAAGGCCAACCATATTCTATATGATTAGTGACATAATGAGATACAAATATTGAAGGATGTGATCAACTTCTTTTGATGATATGTGCCTTATGATCAAATAATTTTAGGATACAATTATATCTATGTGCATAGTTTTAATAAAAGAATGAAATTCAAATAATAATATGTAAAAAATAATTACAACAAGGTCGTATATATATATATATATATATATATATATATATATATATATATATATATATATATATATATATATATATATATATTCTTAAAAGAATATAAAATGTGAACATGGCGGTTCTTATGTCAGGAAATTTATTAAAACAAATCCATATTTACACGTAAATATAATTTACAAGTTTGATTTACACCTCAGTAAGTTGTTGCACAAATGAAATCACATTAGCAATGCTTATGTCTGCTCCTACCCGTATAGATGGAGGAGTCTCAAATGAGGTCAACAAAAATATCATCATTATTTGATCATATATGTATAATTACATGCATCTACATAAATGACAACTTATAACATTCAAAATTACCTCTATATATATAAACATCAACCAAAGAGCTATAGCAAGATATGAGCTACACGACGGTTCACAATTTTGCTAGGAAAAAGATGGTATTATCTCATATTACAACCTAAAAAATTACATATATATTATTGTTTTTTATTATTATGTAAAATAAATATTATCTTTTAAACACTATTTATAGTTTAACAAGTTGAACGAAAAAAATTACATATCAAATTTAAAAAATACTTGCAAAGGTGTAGAAGATATTTATGTATGTTTCCAAAAATAAAAAATGGGAAATATAGAAACATAGAAATGTGTCTGCAATAGAAAGGAAATGAGAAACGAGATTATAAAATCTTGTGCATAATAAATGGTTTTTGTATATGTATGTGTGTGTGTGTGTGTGTGTGTGTGTGTGTACACACACACACACACACACACACACACACACACACACACACACACACACACACATGTTCTCTAAATCTAACCATATTTAACTTTATTTTTATTTTTATTTTTTAATGTTAATATTTTTAATATAATTTTTTTAAATATTAAAACATCAAGAAAGGACCTCAACATGTTATCATTAGCATTGATTTAAATTAATTTATGAAAACCATCAAACTTTAGGCTATGTAAAATGAGTAGCAAAGATAATTATACTAGGAAGTACTACCTTTTAAAATTATAGTTAACACAAAATGTATGATACTCATTAAGCCCCATATATATGTCATTCCTAAATATTAAAAATTGTAGAAGTTGAGCTTATGATACTGGGTGTTGTGTTAATGTGGATTTCACTAACATCCTATAAATGTTGTATGAGTGATTAAACCTCCAAAAATGGCCCCAAAATGTAGTCTTAGTAATAAATCTAGGAAAGACGGCCTTGAAATGCCATTTTCATGGCATCCATGTTTTGGACTATGAAAATGCACAATGATAATTAACCGTCACGTTTCTTACAACAAGGGTCAAAACCATATCATCTATCTAATTGAAAACACCACCTTAATTGGTTTACATCAAATCTTCCTCTTCATCTAATTTAAGTTTTAGTGCATAGAGCACCATAAGATCTACATTAGTGTGGTTGAATAGTAGTGTTAGCTGGACCATCTCCATGTCCACTCTCATAAGCATCAATATGGAAAAATTGGCTCATATGTTACATGAGGGTGTCAATAAGTGTCTTAATTTCATGTAAATTATCAATCTCTATAACATCCTTCACTATAGAGGGGATTATCTTAGATTAAAGAGGTTATTTGATAGACACTCTCACAAGTTAATTTGGCACATGATATGCACCCAATCTATCATGGTGAAAACCTTTTTATTGGCCCTAAAACTCTTAATAATAAAATTAATAAAGAATTTCATTCAAGATATTAAACTTTAATTAAATTTTACTCAAAAAATATAAAGGAACCTCATTGTTGTTAGAAGTTGGGACATCATAACCATCCACCATTTTTCCCAAAAATTCTTTCTCATCAATTTCTGATGGCAGTAGTAGATTGGGAAATGTTTGAATTACATTAGAAGTAACACATTGGCTTTTAGATTAATGAATAATGAGCATTTTTTTATTTTTCATCTCTCAAATGAACCACTAATAATTTGACATTATCATAGTAGGAATTACATCTTTCTCTATAATATTTACATATATCAATTTGACATGTTATCATTTAATCAAATTCACTTACAGTAAGGTAGGGGTCCCATGCTATGGGATTGCTGATTATTTTTGAGGGGGTGATATTGAGAAATTGTAGTATTATTTTTCCTAATTTGTAGTCCTACATTCTTTAAAAATTTGTGCAATATATGTTGCTCAAAAAAATTAGGAGTATTTTACTTTTAAAAAAAGTTGTTTTAAAATAAATATATATGATTGAATATGAAACTATAGTTGAAACCAAAAAAATAGGAGAAATCATGCAAATCTTTATAGCCTTATTGTTTTCCACCCCTCAAAAGCTTCTTCCTTAAAAATAACTTCTTATTTTAAGATGCAGATATTTTATATGCAATTTGTTTTACTTTTGATGATGCATGGGACCACTCTACCAAAAATTATAGAGGTAGTAGGCCCCAACATGGGATCCTTCTGTAATGACTCTAATGTATTTTTCAAATAAGTATGGTAGGGGTTGGTGAAACGAGGATCCCTCATTGGCCTAATTAATTCCTCAATCTCAATTTTTTTTTATGTGTGTGACCAAAGCCTCCTGATTATATGGGGGTTCTTATATAATTATAGGAGGGTTAAAAGGTTTTATGATTTTTTATCTTCATCTTCACTTCCCACATTTTATTTTACATTTTAGTCAATACTACACAACCATCTGATAACTATCATCATTTTGAATCTTAGTCAAATGAAACAGCTCATATTTACAAGCCATAGTTAGAGATATACACTTTCAGGAATCCTTGGATGAAACTAAGTTGCTTAAGAAAATAAAATAATATATTATTTATGTTTAGAAATGAGTGAACAAAAAAGAAAGAAAATAGATTTCCCTAATATTTAAATTGGATGTTCATCTCATACTGAAACAATGAATTCATAATATGAAATAAAGAGTTTATAACATTTATAATAAGAAGAAAACTACAATTGATTTCAGGTGCATGAATACATGCATCTTACTTTGTATTACAAAAAACTACAAACAAGGCTACAATATATATGAGTAAAAAAAATAGTCTTGTCCATAGAAATTAATGAACCATTATCTACCTCACTTTGTGGTACTTTCATCTACAAAAAGATCTGACAAGAAACATATCTCACAACAGACTTTAAAATTGAAGTTAGTAAGCAATAATTATAGTTTTAATAAACAAGGGAAATAAAATAAAGGATTTGAGTGGAGAAATAAATTCACTGTTAATAATTACAATAGAGATTCATTAGTGATAAATAAATTTTATCTTAATTTAAATCAATTCAATAGAAAAATTGTGTACGACTAACTGTAGTTAAAGCTTCAAATACCTCATGGTTAACTCAAATTTGATTATCATTTTATTTAATAGTTTGTATATTTTTATAGACAATTTTGAAGGGCTACAAAATTAGTCATTTGCATTATTTGAAATTTGATTGTCCATCTATTTTATTGTCTATTGTCCCATTCCAAGTGTCTTTTGCAACACCAAATTTAATGCTTCATGATACATGATTTCAACTTTGTGATACCTAATTGCAATTTTTAATGTAATTCCTACCAAACATTAGTTTTTAATAGATTTGATTTTAAAATTAATCTACCTCATCTACTATGCACATGGTAAAAGGCCATAAAGTTTTAAATTTGTACCTGTGAGTGTATTTTTCATTCCCCCCCATACATGAATGTTAAATAAAGTAGAAACTCAACCCATTTTTATGTTACATGGAATTATATAATACATTAAATTCATAAAAATTCATTTAATTTTATTAAAAATTTAATATTATTTCTGTACTATTAACAATATATAGATATATTAAAATATATTATACTAAAATATATAATATAAAATAATGATTAATAACCTATATTAACATATATATTATATTATATAATAATATTTATTAATATTAAAATATATTTTACAAAATATATAGTTTATATATAATATTAATTTATAATTAATTAGTTTAATATATAGAAATATTATGTTATATATTATATGTTAATATTTATATAATAATTCATAGAATTTTTTTATTTGTGTGTGTGCTATTAAGAGAGGTTATGTGAAGTGCAAGAGTGTAAATAAACAATTAAACCTAATAGTTACTCTAAACCCATGACAATATCAAAATAAGTTCATCTAAAGTAACTGTGGGTGCAAACCTATCAGGATCTAAATCACCATGCAATGCTTTAGTCTACAATGGCTTGTATTATTCATGTGAAGAGATAACCTCTTAGCACAATCTCTACATCAAAACTACAACTACATTGGTTTCAATCAAGAAGCATCTATATTCACTAGATAAGGAGCTCAGTTGTAGATGATCAAGTTTTGTTTTGGTGATTACAATAGAAAAATTGCTTTTGTTACAATGGCACTAAAAAAATTAGAAGCAACTAAAATGAATTTCATGTTTAAAAATATAATAAAAATTATAAGTGGACATATATGTTCAAAATACACCATCTATTCCAATGTGTATGCCTAATATTATACCGCCACCACTTGTTTCTCCTAAAGATATTTTTAATAATGTTACATTTTCAAAAAATGTGGATGAAAATCCACTTATTATGAAAGAGCCTATTATTTATAAATCATTACCATTGGTTCTAAAGTTCTATGATGATAATTTTACTTCTATTTATATATTTGAACTTATATAATTTCATCGTACTATGGTCTTGTAGTAAATTATTGAACATTTTCTAATTTTGATGATCCCCTGGATGTGATCCAAAACTCATGGTAGGAGAGCCATCAAGTGTAATTTGTTGTATCAAATTTTTTTCTAATTTATTGGAATGAAATTCCTAAATTATACAAATCTATATTTAGATACAATCTAGAAATGGAAAGTCTATAATAATATATAGTAAGTTTGTAGAGGTAGCTGAAAATGGTGTTGATCATGTTGGGATGTACCATTTAATTATCAAAATGCTCTTGAAAAGCTTTCCCATTAATGTACCCAAAAACTATCAAGACAATAAATTATCGATAGTTAAAGCTTCTAGAAATAATTATTTGTATTGATTCATGTTGAATGACTTGAAATAATTAAAACCTAAACCATGCTTAAATAAGCCTCAACTTGGAATTAGAGTTGACATGCAAAATTTTTAAAAAAAAAAAAAATCTAAAAAAAACCTTCTATTTTTAAGAGTTATTATTTATAGTAAGTTTTGAATGCAAGTACGAGTAACTCTAGAAAACACTAAAATTAACCTATGGGATGAAATTAAATTGAATTTGACTTTTGTTCCTAAAAATATACAATTTATAAAAATAGAACATTCCCAAAAAAATCATAAAATGGTAATTTCAGACACTTAGATGATGATGTATGGCCTCCAAAAGATATTGAAAATAACCCTAAGAGGATAGAGTGGCTTAAGACAACAATGAATTTTTTTGAGATGATAATTTTGGCATGTGGAATATCTTAAATAGAGCTCTGAGTCAAAATTTATGGCCTCTAAACTATTTTCCTTTTCTTCTGCATCATTCTCCTTTGGTTGAAAACAACTTGGCTCCTATGAGTTGACCTAATTGTACTGCTACCATTTTTATTTATAAATTTTATTAAACTCCCATTCTATAATCCAAGGGTTGTCTTCTTTCTACAATCCTTCCCACTACATAAATAGCTATTATAATATCCTTGCTTTGTGTTCAATGTCTTCATATCCAAAACCTGCACTATCTTTTCCTTCTTTTTCTTTGGACCTTGTTGCTCCCAATTTACTTTTTCATCTTCATCATAATAAAAATATTCTCCATGGAATTCATATAAATATAAAATATTAAATACTGGAGAGATATCAAAATTATATGGTAAACTCACTTCATAAGCACTGTCATTGATTTTCTTCACAAATTTACATAGTTCAATCTTCTTGTACTTTAGTTTGTTATATGTGCCTTTTGAAAATATTTATTTCCTCAAATAAAACATTACCAACTCTCATTAAAATTCTTTGTATCCTATTATAACATATGTTGATGCTTTATATTTCTCATTACTTTCCTACAACTTTCTTCTTACTCCTTGCAATTGTTGCATATGCTCTAAAAATGCTTCTACATCACTAATTTGATCTGTAATTGACAATTTTACCAAATATAAAATACCTATAGGATTTATCCCATAAATTTTTTGAAATGGTGATTTTTTTATTGATCTATTCATTTAACTATTATATGCAAACTCAACTTGTGGTAAAGCCAAGTCTTATTACTTGGGATTCTCTCCCACTATGCATCTCAACAAAATTTCAAATCTCATATTCATAACTTTTATCTATCCATATATTTATGGGTGATATGAAATATTAAATTGTATCTTAGTACCCATATTATTCCATAAAATCCTCCCCAAATGACTCAGAAATTTTGTGTCCCTATCTGAAGAAATAGTTTTTGCAATACCATGCAATCTCACAATATCCTTAAAAAATAATTATGCAACTCTAGTGGCATCATTATTTTTCTTACATGCAATGAAATGAACCATTTTTAAAAATATGTATACAAAAATAAAAATTGAATCATTACCTTTCTATGTGTTTTGTGATCCCAACACAAAATCCATACTCAAATTTATCCATTGTCTTCTTAGAACTGGTAATGGCATGTATAATCTAGTATTTTGTGCATATAAAGAAGAAAATTCTTTCACATATGAAAATCATTGATATAAATACACTATACCATGACCTTGGAGTCTAAAAACTATCCTTCTATTAATCTGAAAAGGTTACACAGCACAAATTGTTGGCAGAGTATGGTGTTGCCAAAATAAAGATACAATTCAAGGCTAAAAAGCCAACTTATATAGAAAAAGTATACAACCAAGAGATTGGCACTGAAAATAGAAGAGGAGGTCAACTCAATCAAAATTTTTCTATCATATATTTTAAATAAAATAAATTTTTGTCTTATGCCTTGCATAAAAATCTCTTTGGTGTTGAAAATGATGGAGAACCTAAGTTTGAGTTAAAAATTTCATTATGAATAATACTACACCAAACTCCAAATATAGAACTCCTCTTGAACTGCCTAAAATAAGAGAACAACTTCCTTTGCATGAAATCAATGCCAAAACTAAATTTATAACTCCACTTGAACTATTAGAAATGTTGAAAGCCTTCAACAAAATAAACAAGAGCACATGTATGACTTGTCAACTAAACAAAGTGTAAGACTAGTCAACTTCAGAACTGAAGCATGCATGAAATTTCATGTTGGCATAGAAGGGATGAGGTGGACCCAAGTTGACAAGTTGAACTCCTACATGGAAAGCCACACCATAATCTTGGACTGAGAACTCCACTTGAAGCTGAGTTGGATCATTGCATGCATGAGATGACTAGGAGACAAGCATGACTTCAACAAATAGTCAACTAAAGATTTGATCAATCAACTATAGATAGCCTCTACCTGCATATAAGAGGACCTTGATGAGTGAGAGGTGCATTCATATTGAACTCCTTATCTTCATTATGGTAATTTCCTAGTCTAACACTTTCAAGCTATTTACTTCTATGCATGTATTTCTTTGATATTTATTTGTTTGTGGCTATTTCCTTTGCCTACTTATTTCAGCCTTCTTTGTCTCAATATTTTAATTTCAAACTTTTCCTTTTTGATTGGCTCAACTCTTGTTTATTTCCTTTAGACAAAAATTTGAAGGAATCCTTTTTATTTATTTCCTTCCATTTGCTTTAAATAATTTTGTGGGTAAATCTTACAAAAGAATTCTTTCACAATTTTTATCCATCTCTTCTTCCCCTTCGAACAAATTTTCCATGGCCTTTTCCTTCTTGTGCCTTTCCTTCAAACACAAAATTCGAAGGAATTATATCTTCAAGCTTTTGTCTATTTCAATTCCTTCAAATAAATTGTTTTAAGGAATTCATGTCCTCATACTTTTGAAAATGAACCCTCTCAAATTTTTAAATGTCTCTTTCTTTTGAATTTTTTGTTTGACACATTCCTTCAGACAATTTGTTTGAAGGAATATCCCTTCGAACTTTATACAAATGTCCCTTCAGGTTTTCTAAACTTCCCTTTAGGATTTTTGACAATGGTTCTTTTCCAAAGGAAATGACCCTTTAGAACTTTTGTAAATGCACCTTTTTAAAAGTTGTCTCACCTTGAAAGGGTCCACTTGCCCTTCAAAAAATGAATGAACCTTTCAGTAAATGGAAAACTGCCCTCTAGTTCTTTTGCAAATGGTCCTTCAGATTTTTTTTGTTCAGTTTCCCTACTTGCTGAGATAAAAAAACCCTTTGGCCTTATGGAAAGGGAACTTCAAATTTTTTAAAAAGGTCCTTATGTCCTTCAGAAAACTTAAATGAACCTTCAAACTTTTGAATATTGATTTTTTTGAAAGTAAAAGAGCCCCTTTTGCCTCTATGAAATAGTCTTCAAAAAAATTGTAGAGGCTTTTGTAATTTTGAAATGAACCATTCAAAAGTCTGAAAAGAACCTTTTTATTTAAAAAATGCCCTTCGAGCTTTATGAAAATAACCCTTCAACATTAGTGAAATGGGCTTTCTCAAACCTTTGAAACTAACTTTTTTGAAGTAAAATAAACCTTCAGACAATTTGAAATGATCCCTCAAAACTTTGAGATGAACTTTCTTGAAAGAATAAGAGCCCTTTAAAAAATTTTAACAAGCCCAATTCCTAACATTTGGACAAAGAAGCATGCTTATGCAAAGTTTAGAATGATAAGGGTGGCAATTTAACCTATGAGGTTAAAAGTGTCAACAAGAACCTTAACCTCTGATAGCCTTTATTAGTGCCCTCTAAATTTCCAACCTTGTCACTTTCAAGGATTTATAAATACCTTCCATCCATCTTGATAACCAAGATCCCCCTCTCTTTATTACTTCTTACATCAACCAAACCCACATCAAATGGGTCATGATTGATGGGGAGCTATTATTGACATCATCTCCTCCCATGCTTATAACCAACTCAACCTAATAGACAATATCATGTCTAAAACTTTGACCATGTTATAATCCTTCAATGACACCATGGCCACTAACCTAGGAACTATTATCCTTCATATCCATTTAGGACTCCACATACTCCCCAAAATCTTCTATGTAGTAAAAGGCAAATTTCAATACAATGTTTTGCTAGGATGACCTTGGATTTTCTCCATGGGTTGTGTCCCCTCTACCCTTCATCATTACATTAAATTTGAGCATGAAGGCCTAGTCATCACTATCTAAGCTTACCCATTACCCTTCTCGACATTAAACATGACCTATCAACCCAATGATTTCCTCCTACCTCCATCTAACACACCCTTCTCAACCAAAGGCAAAACTTATAACATAAAGGAGGATGTCATATCCTCTTTTACCAATGAATCATCTACTAGTTCATCCATCCATTTGGACCAAATCCCTACCATAAACCCTTTGTAATCAATATTCTACTACCTTTCACTTGGGGAGTATCACCTTTTATCCCTTGATGCCTTCCCTACTCCTCACGAGTATGGGTAACTTACTAGCCAACCAAGATATGACCCTAATGTCAGAACCATTATTCCTTTTAGGCCTTCCAATTTTCAAACCCATTTCATCTATAGTAGACTCAACAAACCCCTTGGCTCTTATACCACCTCCTCTTCACCTTGACCATTCACCTTCAGCTTCTCCTATCTAGATGAATCAAGCTTTGCCAAGACATACCTCCATAGGTGTGCTTGAAAAGGATTTGGTCTTGGATGATATGAATATAGTCCACATGAGCTAATATACATTAAGACTAGAAAGCCTCATGATAAACATGGCATCAATTTCATTCTACCCACCAAGAAGCAAACTAAACCACCTACCACCATTATTAAGGAAGACATCCCTTCCTCACCAACTTCTCCTCCACCTATGTGTGAGGATGATGGAATCATCCCACTTAATGTTTTTTTAATAAACATGATCATCCTCAGAACCCTCACTTATCAAAAGGATGGGGAAACCATAACCACCCCTTTGACCCATCTTAAGATGATAAGAGATGACTCTCTTACCATTAACATTATTTAATTCCAAGATGATGATTCCATTCTCACGTACCTTGGTATCCTAGATTATTCCATCCAAAAATCCCTTCCTCTTAAGACTTCAACCATGATAAATTAATCCACCATGGATATCAACTTGGGTACTTTTAACAACCCTCATATTTTCAAAATTGACCAATTAATGAATGTTGAGGAACTTTGAGATTTCCCCTCCTTTCAAGACTGCAATATAGCATTTACTTGGTCTTATAATGACATGCCTATAATTAACCCTATCATTTCCACCCATAACATAGTCACCAACTATGATTCATACATGTCAAGTAAAAACTTTGATGCATGCACCCTCACATAGCCCTTTTCATCAAAGAAGAGCTTCAACATCTTCTATCTGTCAATTTCATTAAACCCATTGACTATCCCCAATGGGTCTAAAATGTCATTCTTATCACCAAATTCATAGGAGGACTATGTATTTGTGTGGAATTTCATGACATCAACCTTTCTTTCCCCAAAGATGACTTTCCTCTATCGAGCATCGACCAACTAGTTGATCTTACAGCTGACCATGAAATGTTATGTTTTATGGATGGATTCTAGGGTTACAATTAGATCCTAATTTCCCTAGAATATCAACACAAGATCACCTTTACTACCCCATGGGGGACCTTATGATATATATTCATGCCTTCTAGACTAAAAAAGACTGGTGTAACCTACCAACATGCCATGACTTACATATTCCATGACCTTATCCACAAGATTGTAAAGGACTATGTAGATGACGTTCTCAAAAAATCTAAACTCCAAAAGGATCATTTAGTTTTTCTAAATATCATCTTTGATTAACTTATCCATTATTATGTTCACTTAAACCCTAAAAAATGTATATTTAGGGTCTTATCATGCAAGTTTCTTGGATTTATTATCTCCCTTCATGATATCAAAGTCAATCCCACTAAGATCAAAGCAATCCTTGGCATGCTTCCTTCAATCAACCTCAAAAAATTCCACAAAATTTGCAAGATAATCTCCAATCCATTCATCTCTTTATCTCCCAGCTTTCATATCGATGTCAACCCTTCCACCACCTTTTGAATAAGGATGTCTCTTTTAAGTGGAATAATGACTATCAAAAGGCCTTTGATTCACTCAAAAAGTACATTTTGTCTTCACCTATCCTCACCTCTCCCAAAGATGACCAACATTTGAACCTATACATCTCTAACACTAACCACTCCCTAGTAGTAATGCTTGCCCATCAAGATGAAAAACACAAAGAGCAAGTCATCTACTACATCAGCTACACACCTGTAGAATATGAGACTTGGTTCATCCATACTGAGAAACTTTGCTTATATTTAGTCTTCATGGCCACCAAACTTCACCACTATATTTTTAACCACAAAACCTATGTTATAACCAATACCGACCCACTCAAGTACATGCACTCCAAGCCATACCAAAACTAGCACATGGTCAAATGGTTCATGTTTTTAGCAAAATTTTACTTTGAGTTATTTTAACAAAATTCAATCAAGGGGAACGTTATTACCAACCAATTGGTCAAATAACCATTAGAATACAATCAATCTCCTCCTCTTGAGCTCCCTGACGAGTCCATCATGACCCTCTCTTAGGTGGATTTCACCTATTAAGTCACCATGTTCTTTGATAGATCAAAATGCCAATGTGGTGGGGGAAATGGCATCATCTTTATTCCCTTTGATAGTGAGCATATTCCTTTGTCTTTTAAGCTCTATTTTTGATGTACCAATAATATGGTTGAGTATGAATCTCTAATCATAAGCCTTCAAATTGTGTTAGCCCTAATAATCAATATCTTCGGTAACTCCTAACTTGTGGTCAATCAAATCAATGACTCTTACTAATATAAGAATGATGTTTTGCAATAGTAAAAACAACTAGTTGATGAACTCTTAAAATCATTTGAACACTAGCACATCTATTCAACCCCATAATCTACCAATAAGTTTGCCAATACCATGGCTGCCCTCACCTCTTAGATCTTGTCTACACCCTCTAACTCTAAGCTATTTCTCTCTATCCTAGAAATACCCAACCTTCTTATATCAAACCAAATTCTCCCACCATTTTCAATCTAGAAGAGACCCAACCTAACCTTTGGTATTAGTACACTTTTGACTATCTCAACCTTATCATCATTCCTTCTGGGTTCTCCAAGAATTCTCAAAGAGAATTTATCCAAAGCACTTCATGTTATACCATTATGGGGGGAATTCTTTACAAATGCAGCTTTGATGATCTCCTCTTTTGTTGCTTACATATTCATGAAGCCTCTCATACTATCAAGGAAATGCATAATGGCATCTATGAGGGACAACAAGTGCCCTCATTATAGCTAAACACATACTTCACCTCGGTTATTACTAGCCTACCCTTAATCAAGACTATTATGATTATGTGAAAAAGTGTGTTAAGTGTCAACAACATGCTAATCTACATCATATACCTAGCCATAATCTTCCTATTTCCACTGATTTCTAGCCCTTCTCATAATGGGGTCTAGACCTTATTAGTGAAATTAACCCCCATTCTTTATAGCAACACCATTTTATCATCACTATGCTTTAATATTTTACTAAATGGGTAGAGGCTGTTCCCTTGGTCTCAACCAAAGTGGAGAATATTATTGACTTTATCAATCATCACATCATCTACCAATTTAATGTTCCTCACAAAATCATCATTGATAATGGAAAATATTTTAAGGATAAATAAGTCTAGGGTCTTTATTACACATTTAGGATTAAGTTAATTTTCTCCTTGCCCTATCGTCCTCAAGTGAATAAACATGTTGAGGCCTCTAACAAAACTCTTAACAATATGCTAACTAAAATGGTCAATACATCTGGTTGGGATTGGCATTTACACATCCCCTTCACCTTATGGGCATATTATACTATCATTCACACTCCTATGAGTGCTACCATTTTTTCTCTTGTGTTTGGGGTAAAGGCCATCTTACCTCTTGAAGTCCAAATCCAATCTCTTCATATATCTTTGCAAGATATAATTTTTGAATATGATTATCATTAACACCATTTAGCCTAGCTTGAGCTACTTGATGAGTGTGGTTTAGCTACCCTCACCCATCTTCATGTCTATCAATAGTGCATCAATCATGCCTATAAAAAACATCTTAGAGTGTAAGAATTCAACATTAAAGACCCCATCCTAAAATAAAATTAGCATGTCCCAAATATGGATAAAGTCAAGTGACACAATTTTTATTTCAATTAGATTGAACCTTATATCATTATACTCAAGTATGGATCATGAGCTTACCACTTGTCCTCTCTTAAAGGCAACCTAGAAATTGAGCCCCTCAATGTTTCACATCTACATCCTTTCTTTTGTTAAGGAGGATCAGGATCACTTTTTGTTCAACTTAAGCTCATCCCTTGCTTTCGTATCACATTCCATTTCCTTATTTTAGGGGCAACTGATTATAACTAAATCATGTGATTACCCATCACAATCATATCCTTATATTAAACAATGGGTACCATATCTCTACCCATGGCATTATTCTCATGGTACTTTCCACCCCTTTTATGAGATGGATTCCCATGATCGTTGTCACCTAAACCTCTTTCCACCCAAAAAATCTTATTATGCTTTTTGTTTTTCCTTCATAAAGGTGAACCCTTAAGCCAACCTAAGCAAGTCTATGTTAAGCAAAATTAAACAAAGCAATAAAAATCCAAAATCCAAACCAATGGCAATCATGGGTCATTTTTAGCATTCATAGACTACTCCCTTGAAGGAAAACTATTGAAAACATATTTGAAATTGCTCAAAATAAGGTAAATTTCTCCCTTTAATGACAACTATCAAAAGTATTAAACAAATCATAAAAACTTAGACCACTACCGTGAAGGATGGATGAATAAAGCATTTTGTCAAAACAAGTAATTTCTTGGAAGATTCTCACATCGATCAGCTTTTCCAACCCCCAATCAACAGCAGAAGCAAAAGAACCATTATCAAGTAATAACAAAATTAATATAATTTTGAAAGCCATAATCAACTCTCATAAACAAAATAAATATTGAAAGCTACAATTAGATTTCATAGGTAGACTTCCCACATTGTTTAGTCTATACTTTATATGACATAGACTTGTTTATATTGAATCTTTAGACACATTTATTAGTCTACCATCCATAACATAAGCATAATCCATAATCAATATAAATTTCACATCACCTCACTACTATCGAACCAAATTATAGACTATGAGCATGAGCAATAAACAAAGATATATATATATATATATATATATATATATATATATATATATATATATATATATATATATATATATATATATATATACAGATATATATATATATATACATATATATATACATATACATATATATATATATATACATATATATATATATACATATATATATATATATATACATATATACATATATATATATACATATATACATATATATATATACATATATACATATACATATATATATATATATACATATATATATATATATATATACATACATATATATATATACATATATATATATATACACACACACACACATATATATACATGTGTGTGTGTGTGTGTGTGTGTGTGTGTGTGTGTGTGTGTGTAACTCATGAATCAAATAACATCATGATGTATACATTAATTTACATGTATCTCTCTCTCAAAAATATACATATCATCACATCGGCATGCAAGCTGGAATCAAAATGATGTACAAAAGTAAAAATATCATATCACATGTGTATCTTCTATGTCCTTGGGGAACCACTACCACTAGCCCCTCTTATATTACCACTTAATCTTGGTGCCTATCTAAAGGTACCTATTGACCTAGTATCACTACACCTACACCACCTACTAGCCTAGCTCTATACTCACCCCATTAAGGCTCCATTGGGTAGTGAGTGAAGACTATTATCTCATAGTATTTCAAATCCTATATAGTGGCTATGTACCTATACATATCAATGGTCCTTGATGGGTGTGTTGGTGTTACTACTACTCCTTCAACCTATCTCAAGGCTTCTCACTCCTAGGTGACCTAGGCTAGTGTAGCTCTAGCCAGGTCCCTCTCACTAATCATAGTGGCTAGCTGACCCTGTAATGTAACCACCTACCCCTATAGTGATACCACCTATGCCTAATTTATAGCTATCACTACTCATGTTTGCACATCAAATCCAACCCCTGTACTTATGATCTTTAGACTCCTCTCCTTGTTTCTCTAAAATTGTGTCTATTTCAAGTCTAAAGAAAAATATAGAAGAAGGATAGGGATAAGTGATTAGAATGAACTCAGATTGGTTTTCATATTATATCTAGACATTGTGAGCACTCCTCTTTGGTTGGAGAGGACTACCTACAAGTAAAAAACCACTACCACAAAAATGTTTTTTAGTAGATATATGAGTGGGTTTCCAAGCTACATGCTTGTTCTAGGAAGTTTCAAACTTTCTTAGAGATGACAGTCCACTTTTGAGGAACAAAAGAGTAATGAATAATAAAGAGACTAGAAAAGAGAGAGTAAAAGAGAGATTATTTTACCATTATTTGCAACTTGAGTGTAGTAGAGAGTAATAAAGTGCAGGTGGTATATTAAGTTTGTATTTTGGAAGATGTTTGGGTAGGTTTTATAAGGGTTACTAAAAATCCACAACTACTGACATCGGTTAGGTTGTTAAGGTCAGTGAGCAACTGTGACTGATATCAGTTAGGTTGCCGATGTCAATAGGAGAAATAATTGATGAGGGGCTTGCAAAAGGCTTTTCTAGGTCTAGAAAATGGTTTTGTTAGGTATATAAGTTTGGGGAGAGTTACGAGAGAGAGATTATTATTTGGATAGATCTATTTAGAGGTTTAGTGTATTAGAACAAGGGGAAATAATTAGGGAAGCTTTATAACTCCTTAATATGGGTTTAGTCAGGAATGTGTAAAATAAATAGTAGATATAAAGTGATTATAAATTAACTACTTAAAGACTTATAGAATAAGTGATCAACTTAGCTACAGAGGTGATTAAATGATAAGTGCTAAATGGATGACTCCTATAAGGCTTGTCGAACTAATGCCTTGAATGGAGAAAATAATCATGTGTTGTTGGTTCTCAAGAGCTTGGTTCCTGATCTGGATTGACTTATGTAAGGTAATAGTGAGCCACGATGTGGAAAGTTTGATGCCAAAATCCTATATTTGAATATAAATGAGTTTTCTTGATTTTTACTGACCTAAACATTAGTTTGGAGTTTGGCTTAAATAACCAATGCTAGTGATCCTACTAAAATCATCCATGGGTTGACCAATGTCAATGGCATGAGACTAGGTAAAAGGGATATGTTTAGCCTATTTTCTATTATTTCTCATGCCAAGTGTGGTATCTATTAGGAAACGGTAGAAATTAGAGGTTAAGAAGGACACAGTTGGTTAGGAATTTATTTTTGGGGTGAGAATAAGTCATGGGTAGTTAGGATAAGGGGACTAAGTCTTGAGGTGACTGAGAGGGTAAGAATTAGTCTTAGTATGAGGTGGCTAGGTAGGGTAGCATAAGTGGTTTTTAATTAACTTAATTAAATATTTTAAATTAATTAAATGTGAGGGGTAAAAGTATGGGTTAGGGAGGCTAATTATTATTTATTGAAACAGGGCTCAAGGGGGTTTCAAAATAGGGAGTTACACACATGTGTGACATAATTTTGGTGTCTATATTTGGCCCTTTTTGTCTTGTAATTTTCACTGACAAGTTGCAAGACAAAAATATGAGTTAGATGCTCCATGTATTGGATGAGGTATTCCCCCCTCAAAATGAGAATCAATGGAGGAGAAATTAGAATCAGGTATCAATTTGATAAGAAGTGAATTGGATGAGTGGAGGAGAATGTGGTATCACTACTTATGCATATACTACTATGAGCTATCATTGACAAAATATAGAACAAGTAAGGTGGAGGAGGACTCAAATAGAACAAGTGATAGCTGATAAGGTCAAAATAATCAAAGTTATAGCTCCAATGGTCCATGTGTGCTAAGAATCTGAGGTAAAAAGTAACCCTAGGAAACACAAATGGTTATAAGTGATAGGACTAGCTTGGTCACTAGCCAAAAAACCTAATATACATGCATGTGTATAATAGCCAACTATAGCATAATAGCATAAGTGGTTAAGAAATATAATGCAAGGTTGGTGTAAAAACATCAATGATCAAGGAGATATTTGTGATCTCTAGTAAAAGTCATTATGGGTGGAGATTTAAGTGATCTCTAAGGGTGGTATCATGATTAGGGAGATATACATGATCTCTAAGTTGGTTACCATGGTCAGGGATATATACATGATCTCCAAGTGACCCTAGATTAGGGGTATAGTCTAAAGGATTGTGGTTATTAGTGTAAACTCTAATGTAAGGGTGTCAACATCAATGATATCACTGATGTCAATAGGAAATAGTGCTAACATCAATCAACTTAGGTCAAGGTTATTAACATCAATGGGAAATAGTAGCAATGTTAGTAGATTAGGTCAAAGATGCCAATGTTGATGGGTAACCAAACTTGATAAAAAGGGGTTTGGTGACCCACCAGAACTCATTTACAACATTTGATTAGAGAAAAAAAGAGCTCTAAGTGTGAGTGAGATGGTAGAGTAAGGAAGGGACCTAGCTAGAGGTACACCACCATAAGTGTCAGCTATTTTAGTACGGAGGGAAATAGGTTAAGGTTACTCAAGGTTACTAAATTTGAGTTTGTTAGTTTGATTTTGTTAGACTAATTGTGAAGTTAGGGGGAAAGAATGCTAGTAGAGGGATAAGAAATGAGGGGAGGTGTTTGGGGGTAGTTTTTAGGTTAAAATTTAATGTTGGTAGTTAGGTCATTTGGCCCTAGGGTTGAATCAATTGCTGATGTGGTAAGGTCCATCAATGTCATCCAACACAATACTAATGTCAGTAGGGTTCTATAGATGTCAATTGACACCAAGCATCGATGTCAGCATATAAAACCAACATTGATGACTTTGAAAACCCCAAACTAAGAGAAAAGGTCAATTTTGGATCCTTAATTGGAGTAGTCAACAAGCCTAATGGCCAAGCTAGCCTCAAAAGACTCCATGTCGACTGAGTACTACCTACATAGCCTAGTTGAGGGCCTAAAGCCAATGTATTTCTCCCAGTGTGTAGTGAAAAAGATATAGGTTATGGTTAAAAGTGTGTTAAGGGAAATGGTTAAGAAAAGGTAGGTTGAAATAGGTTAGGGGACTTAGGGCTTAAAAGATAGGTCATAGGGTCAAGGGTTAGGGATATAAGCCATGAGGCCTAGAGTTGTGATAGGCAGTTGGGCCTAGGGTGGAGAGAGAGGCAGTGAAGCCTAGGGTGGAGATGGGAAAGTAGGTTAGATAGTTAGGTGGGTATATGGCCAAGCTAACCTTAAAATACCCCATGTCAATTGAGTGCTATCTAAATAGCCTATTTGAGGGCCTCAGACTAATGTAGTTCTCCCAGAGATAAGGAAAAAATGTTGTGGTAGGTTATATTAAAAAGTATATGACTTAAGGTGTGTGTGTATGGATACAAGCTAGGTAGGAGTTGATGTTATAGGATCACCAACCTACATTACTAATGTAAATGAGGAGGGATGTCACCTCAGATGAGTGGGAGCACATGGTAGCTATAGGTTTAGGGGGAGTGTGATGATATTTTAGAGTTACATGGGATGTGAGTTTGATGATAGCATTGATCGAGAGGTGGGATCACACCACCAACACCTTCCATTTGTCAATCGAAGAGTTGACAGTGACCCAGGATGATGTGTACAAGATTTTATGATTACCACTCTAGGGTGATGATCTTTTCTCATGTTTGAGAGAGGAGCATGATATTAACATGGTGGCATTATTTGGATAACATCTTAATGATGTGACCTATCACTCATCAAGCTTTACCTACGAGCCACTGTACATTACTGATGAGGAACAAAATTGGTTGAGCATCTTGATGATTATAGGGATTATAGTGTATGAACTATTAGATGTAGATGGTGGGAGATTTCCTATAGCATTGATAGGTTTTTTGGCATAGATGGTTGAGTAGTGGACCATATTTTCATGGGGACTAGCTTTTTTGGTACAGTTATATAGAGAGTTGTGGGGGTTGAACTGTGATGATGATACAGTTTGTGTGTTGGTAATTTAATCCATTATTAGGAATACAATAATATCATGGTGACATGACCATTGGGGTTACCTACCATGATTATAGATAATTTTAGGGTTGATTTTAGATGGTGGAGAGATGGTATGGCCCAAACCTGAGTAGATGGCATAGTGAAAGATATTGATCATTACAGGTGCATGATGGAGGGATTGATCCCTATAGATATTGTGTGGAGACCTTAATTGACAAACCCCACATTCAGAGGATAGGTAGAGTAGCTTATTGGCTTATAGATCAAATTATGGGTTAGAGCAAAATGAGCTAGCAAGCTAGAGATGGTACCTATGGCATGAGTCAAGAGATATTTTAGATTGATACAAGATGTACCTCCTACCTTCCCTCGATATAGGAGGGATGATATAGAGGCACCCCTACCCTTGCCTTAGGATATAAATGGGCTATATTTTGAGGAGCTACCAGTAGGGCTAGGTGTAGTAGATCTAGGATACATAGTGGTGTATCTTTCTTGGTGGATAGGTTTGCATCCCATGGTTCAAGTCAGGAGGCCACCACTAGATTTACAAGGGTTGATGAGAGAGAGAGATGTAAATATACAAGCCTAAGATGTAATGATACAAGCACATGATGTAGTAGTACAGGCTTGAGATGCAATAGTGCAAGCTCAAGATGCAGCTTAGGCACAGGTATTAGTTTTACATGGATAGGTGGTGACATTACAAGGTCAAGTTAGGGCATTAAAAGGATAGGTTAGGGTATTATAGGGCCAAGTTACTACATTTATAGCAAACAGGGATAGTTTGAGAGCAGTAAGTCAGGGTACTCCTCCTCCTCCACCATAGGGACTAGTGCAGGTCAAGCCTTTGGTAGGTGCGATGGGACCACCATAGACTATATCTATATGGAGTTATAACACTACCCATGATGAGATTTCTTATTATGAGCCATTAGGGAGTTTCGATAGATTTAGATGTATTCTGAGTTTAGAGAGGAGAGATCAGTGACATGTACCACAGCTTCTAACTCACGTAGACATAGATAGGTAGAGAGTGGTGATGACATTGCTTCTTCACGACCATGCATATAGCCTCAAGGACTCTGAGTGCCAGATTTTTTATTGTTATATATGTTGTATGCACACCATCCTATGAGTCGAAGATGAGAGATGTATATTTTTAGGGAGATATGATATTGTGATGATCTATTGATGTACATTTATGTTGAGCATATATATATATATATATATATATATATATATATATATATATATATATATATATGAGATGTGTTATTATGATTTTGAGATGCATTTATTGTGATAGTGGTGATGATGTTGATATGATGGTTATTTTAATGTTATGTTAATTTTATGTTTATGTTGAGCATGTTAGTTGAGTTAGACTAACATTTCCCATATGTGTGATGATATATTCATAGTTGATTTGTTAGCTTCATCTTAGCATTTTTCCATATTTGTGATGGTGTATGCTTAAAATGGATAGGCTATTTATGCTATTGTTTGTATGAATTTTTCATCTTAGCAAAGAGATCGACATGTGATTTGGATGGGAAATAAAGAGGTAGAATGATTGTGTACTAGCAAAGACCATAATCATAACATAAATAAGCTCAAAAATATGAGCCTCTTTCATGCTTTACATCCTTTGACCCTTTTTTTTGGTTAGAGAAGCATCATTTTTACCTTGTGTTAAGTGAGTTTAAATTCCCTTAAAAGAGTATAAGGGTAGAAGAATAAAATGAGTGAAATTATTTGGGTAATGTAACCTTTAAAGTAGGAAAGATCCCTACTATGGGTGACTCGAGAGCTACTATAGGCAAGTCCATGACTCAAAACTTTTTCTCTCTCTTTTTTTAATAACAAAGCTTAGCCTAACCATCCTTCAAGGGAATGGTATAGGCATTTGTTTTTGAGTTTAAATAGTTTTCCTTCAAGGGAGCAATCTATTGATAGTATCAAAGAGAATCTACGTAGTTGTCCTTCAAAGGAGTAGTCTATGTTGAGAATCATGATCTGAGAGATTATAACTTATTACACATCCCATTTTGTGTTTGTTTGTTTTTCTTTATAATTTTAGTCATGGACAAGACTATGGAGGCTTAGGATTTTTCCACATTGAGGGAAAAACCACAACACTTTGTAAGTTAACTAAGTGTTTAAGACTAAGGGTTAAGAGGAAGGGAGATGAATGTAACAGGGGTGCTCAAGGGATGATCTCAAGTGAAACACGAGATGAAGCATTACTTGGTTAATAAGAGAATGGTCATAGATCTAAGGCATTTAAAGGCTTGAGTTCTAGCTTTCTTTTGAGAAAAATAAGTGATAAGTTCCTAAGCTATACATGTGAATTATGGTGTAGGGTCCAAGCCAATTAGGAGTAAACTTACACCATTTTCTTTTTTCCATGTTCATCACATGTTGATTTTATTTTAAGATGAGATCTCTAATATTGAAATCTCACTCTTTGATGTTTTTGTTGTAAGCATGTTTGAGACTCTCTTGATAGATTTAGAGGTGGTTGAGTGCTATGAGATGGTGCTCATCAAGAAACTCAAGTTGAGCTAAACATTCATGGTGAGTGTCATCATTATTAAGTATGTATTTTATATAAATGTGAAGAGAAGAAATCTGAACCTCAAGAGGCAAAATAGCCTTCATCCTATACACCAAAGAAAAAGGTGTAGCACCCCTAGGGGTTTGAATGCTAGTGCAGTAAGCCCATAAAGAAAAGAGAATGTGAGTGTGTCAATCCTTGCCATTATCATTGAATACATTCATGAGAATTTTGGTTAATGTTTTGTTAGAAGCTTCTGTCTATCCATTTTCTTGTGGATAATATGGTGATGAGAAGCTTAATTTGATTCCAAATGTATCACAAAGATCTTGGAAAGTCTTATTTTTGAAAGATTTTTTGTTATTTATTATAATTTTATGTGGGACACCAAAATGATAAATGATATGATGGTTGATAGAGTCAACAATTTTGTCAATCTTAGTGGAGATGAGAGGAATGGCCTCAACCCACTTGGTAATGTATTCAGTGGCAATAATGATAAAATGGTGATAGAGGGATGAATGAGGGTTAATATCACTAATTAGATCCAAGCCCCATTGGGAGAAGGGTCAAAATTCTTTGTTGACTTGTAAAGCATGACTTGGAACATGAAGGAGGTTAGTGTGTTGTTGAAATTTGACCCAATGCCGAACGTAATCACCATAGTCTTGATGGAGTGTTGGCCAATAATAGTTGAGTCAAATGATACACTTGGAAACTCTATGATCATTGAAATTTCTACCACAAATCCCATCATGGACTTCCTTAATAATAAAGTGAGTCTCAGTACTCGTAAGGCATCTAAGGAAGAGACCATCAAAACATCACTTATATAGAAGTCCCCCTAGCATAGTGTAATGAGCAGGACATTTTATGAAGGCTCATCTCCCATTATTGGAGAGATCAAAATGGGTAATACAAAATGAAAGATAATATGTGAGTTATTTTTACCATAAGTCATGTGGGCTAGATGTTACATGTATGATAAAAAGGATGTTAGTTGATACATAGGAGGGTATTGTTAAGCAATGCACAGTGACATAGATTTTTGAAGAAGAGGGTATGTGTGAAGTAAGTGAAGCCATTATGTCAACAAAATTGTTTGTTGATCAAAGAATATTTTTTAAGAGATAAGAGTCCAATGATCCCAATAACGTATCTACATAATGTTTATACCACTATATAATTTCATTTTTGCATAGGTAGGAACCATTAACTTGATTAACCACTAGTTGTGAATCACCAAAAATGGTTATGGATTTGATACCCAAGAAGATAGTCATTTTAATCCCTAAGATTAAAGCCTTATATTTGGCCATATTGTTAGTATATACAAAATCTAGTTTAAATGACAAAGGCATAGGCTTTCCATCTAAAGGAATAAGAATGACCCCCATAATATGAATCTTTCCATACTCTTGTGGAGTATAGAACATGTTGAGCATCAAAAAATGATATTCTCTAAGTGAAAAATGTTTAAAAGTTTCCTCCATGGGATCTTTGTTAGGAATTTGTGTTGTTGATATCTATGTAACCTAGTAGTGGAGCTTGTGGAAGCTTCAAAAGTATCATGAAGAGAAGATAATGTATTTAATGGAATGAGAACATCATTGAGACTATAAATAATGTTGCATGTTTTAAACTAAGGTGGGTTGGTGGGTATAACATGCACTTGCCTATTATGCTCAAACTTGACACAATGGTGCAAAGTTGAGGGTACACATGCCATTACACATATCCAAGGTCATCAAAGTAGTATGTTATATTAGAACTCTCTTTATACAACATAGAAGAGCTTAGGAATTAT
The DNA here is from genome assembly GCA_037957365.1 of Torreya grandis. Lineage (NCBI taxonomy): Eukaryota > Viridiplantae > Streptophyta > Pinopsida > Cupressales > Taxaceae > Torreya > Torreya grandis. The sequence goes on from JARHVA010000069.1 coordinate 3,822,647, forward strand.
GTGGAGACCTACATGGATATGTAAGACAATAGTGCCCATCATAGTAGTTGTGGTATCATTAAAGGAGTAGAGCACTGCATCGGTTTGAGACATGCAATTATCAAGAAGAGCTAGCTATTTGTAGGCATGGGTGGAGATAATATTAATACTAGCTCCCCCATTAGTAATGACTCTCTTGACATGAGTTTGATCAATATATATGGTAATAAAAAGGGAAAAATCATGATCTTTAAGGTGTTAAATCAAAATTTTTGAATCACTGAAGGAAATCAAGGAGAAGGAATTAAGAGAGCTGACCAAAGCTACAAGAGGTTGAGGATCATCAGGTTGTACTTCAAGCACTTATAAGGCACTAATCAAAACTTGACGGTGTTGGAGTGGGTTTTGGATTAACTCATACATGGATATTTTCATAGGAGTTTGGTGAAGCTATTTCACCATCAAGATTTGAATAACATTTGAAGATGTTGGTTTTAGGACACCCAAGATGGAAATCTTGAGATTCAGAGGAGGAGTGTCTTTAGAAAAGGGATGAGCCCAAGGAGCAATGATTTTTCCTTACCTTTATCTTTTTGGTTTTGTGACTGCATGGCCACATTAACTATGTTGATCTCAAATATAGGTGAAGGAGGTGGCAAAAGGGGTATGACAACATCTTTGGGTTTGAATTTAGGTGGAACAATAGGAGGCATTGTGGATGCCGGAGGTGGAATAATAGGAAGGTTAATAGGAGTATAAAAAATAGAGTGTCGACATCAATTTTTTTTGAATGACTACTGTGAGAGCTTTAGAACTCTCTGTTTCATGTCTAAGTGAATGATGATAGAGACACAATTGTGTATCACTAAACTAGGATGTCTTTGGTCTAAGAGGACTATAAGGCTTAATGAGAGGAAGAGTTATTATGAAAGATTGAAACAACCAATGTAAGAAAAAGCTCTAAGAGCCTACAAGTGGGCTCGTACTTGTTATAATAATAGGAGTGGACACCTTCTTTTATTTAAGAGTTGTAGGGGTGATTTTGTGTGGTGCCTTATTTGGTGGTGGTGGAGTTACATGTTTTACTAACACTTTCTTGGTGTTAGGTATCATGGTTTCAGATGTGAAAGTCCTACCAGGTGGTAGAAGAAATAGTAGAGGTAACTTAGCCTTTTGTTTTACTTGGATCAGTGATACTCTAACTAAAATAGAGGGGTGTGATCCCAAAATTGATGGTAAATTTGAGGGTTAAAGAGGGAAGGATCAATGAGACCTAGGAAGCTTAACCCTTTTTTGTAGTTCAAGCCATAAAACATTAACTTATGGTTGGAGAGTTAGATCTAATTTCACCTATGGATGAATTAGATTAGAGATGGGGCATACGCCTAAAGCCCTAATCTACTTTAATGTGGTAGATGCCTATGAGGGTGAGGGTTTTGACATAGATGGATGATCTTCTAGTAATTTTAGTGAAGAATCTCTAGATTTGTCAAAGACATTAGGGTAAAGGGTAGTTAGAGGGTTGGTAGTAAAGGTCAACACTTATTGTGTTGGATAAGGATTTTTAAGTTGGTCCCAAAATGTTATGGGATCTAGCTTTGTGGAGTCAAAAAATTTGAGACTTTTCACCAACCGTAAGAAGGATTTAGAGGAAGTTGGCAAAGGCCTTATGATTTCTTATTTTGAGGCTAAAGTGATTAAGAAAGAGGGAAATTTTTGGTCTTTACTACTTCAAGCCAAAGATGAGAAAGAGTTGTAACAGGGTCTTCTTCAATAGAGATAGGAGAAGAGGCATGGTCTTTCATGGGTGGATGAGGGGTAGGTGAAGAGGGTTCCTTGAGGGGGTAGAGCATAGGTATAATTGTTCCCTCAACATGTGGGTAAGGAATAGGTAAAGTATGATCCTCCATAGGTAAAATAAGTGGTAAGAGTGGTAGAATTAGAATAGGCATGATAAGTCACTCATCTAATGTAAGAGTAGATAAAACTGACTCTTATAGGTATAAAGGTGGAGTGGATGAGGTATTACTCTCTATCGATGGAGGAGAGGCAGGTGAAGAAGAGGGTTCCTTAAGAAGGTATAACATAGGAATGATGTTTCCATCAACATGTAGCCACATAATGGGTAAGGTGTGGTCTTTAAGTGGTAAGAGGATAAGTAAGATTGGTGTAAAAGGAATTGGCAATATAGGCTCCTCTAATGGCAAAAAGAGTGGTAAAGGAGGCTCTTACTCATGTGAGAGTGGAATGGGTGAAATAGGCTCTTCTACCTAGGGAGGGAAAATGGGCAAAACAAATGCCACTAATTGTGGGGGAGGAGTTGATAAAATGGGTGCCTCATGTTGTGGGAGAGGTTAAACTAGAAGTAAAGGAAAAACCATATTAATCGTATGGATATTATGATCACATGACTTAGTCTTGGTATAAATAATATTTTGATTAGGTGAATGGTTAGGAAAAGGTTATTTAAACACATCCATAGTTTGATTAGTGGGTGCATTAGGATTATCCAAGATGAGATCACCCCTATCAAGCATGTCTTGAACAATGTTCTTGAATATTTTATAGTTATTATAATTGTGGCCTTTAACTCAATGGTAGCCATAAAATTCATCCTCCTTGTACCAAGTTGGAATGGGATGGGAGGGGTGAAACTATATAGGAGTTTTGATTTGAGGAAGGGTTATGACACCTTGTTCCAATAGTTTTTCCAAAATAGAAGTATATGACTCCCCAATGGGAGTGTATTATCTTTGTTCATACCATTGTTGGAATTACTTGGTCAAATTTTAGGAAGTCGAGGAATTAGGTTGGTTTGTGGTTGTGGAAGAAGCTGATTTAATGACCACTGTGTTGGTGGTGCCTTTAAAATTTTTGGTTATAAGGAGAAGTTTTAGAAGAAGAAGAGTTATTTGATTTGGAATTGGTGTTCTTACTATGCAACTTAACTCTACCTTCATCTATAGCCCAAATCTCAAGTTTCTATGCCATTATAAAGGCCTCATCAAGTGTGTGGAAAGTTTGTACTTAGAGTGTGGAAAAATGTGCTTAGCACATGCCCTAAAAAACAACTCAATAAGCTTAGATTGGGGTAAGGAGAAGGATAGTTGATTGATCAAGCCTCTCCAATGAGTGACAAAAAATATGATAGACTCGTCATCAAATTGTATAATAGAATAAAGTTTTGTAATATAAACCTTTTTAGAAATTTTAATAAAGAAATGGTCTAGGAATATTTGTGTTAGTTGGGTAAATGAGAAAAGGGAGTGTTGAGTTATATATCTATACCAATCTATGTCATCACTCAAAAAATAAATAGGGAAAGTGTGAAGCAATAACGTATCATTGTGCCCTATTAAATAACAATCATGTCTAAATAATTGCAAAAGTTGTTGTGGGTCCTCTTTACTCTAGAAATGAGTAAATTTGGGGAGTTCCCATTGGCTTGGATAAGGGTGAATAGGAATAGAAGGATGAATGGTTTATTGCATATCTGATCATAAGATAACACATTCTTTGAACCTGAAATAGATGTCTCTAGATTAGACATCTTGTCCTTCAGCATCTTAATGAGGTCTGGAGGGGGATTAGTTTGGGAGATACCCCCTAAGTTATAGGTAACTTGATAGGAAGCAGAGAGAGCATATGACATAGCTTGCTAAGTTTGTATTGGTGTAACATGAGGATAATGAGCCATAGGCTGGGGGTGGAAAGAAAAGGGGCTTGTCCCATTGGGTTAGAGACTATGCTTTGGCTAGATGTTGTTATTATAGGTTGGGCTATTGGCATGGTTAGACTAGATGAAGGGTGAGTTATAACTTAGGTAATTATAATTGTGATAGTAGATGGAATAGGTACCACCAAATTTTGAAATGGGGTGAGACTTGACTAAACTACTTATGGTTATGAAAGTAGGGAAGTTACGCTAGGGTTTAGGTGGGATTAGGTAGTTGGCGATGCTAAACTTTGGACATTGTTTATGGTTGGGTTACTTATTGAGGTGGTGGTTTCAATAACCATGGAGAAAATAGTGGAGATAGCTAAAATTGCAGTTGTCTCCATTAGAAAAGTTGGCATACCATAGAGTGGGTCACCCAAAGAATTATGAGTTCAACTCATGGTAAGGTAATGTTGAAGGGCTGCCACATTATGATCAATAAATATTATAAACTCTTGATCCCCTTTAGGCAAAATGGGAATTTGGTTGAGTTGGGAGTATGCTCTATATCTAAATTATGCTTCATGATAGAATCAGCAATAAGAGGGGAAGATGGAAGTGGTTTCCAGCTTGCATAATCGATAAGAATTTTGGCTTGGCCTCACATCAATACCATGCAAGAAGAAGTATAAATAGTCTTAATAATCTATATTAGTGATAGAATAAGGAAAAAATAGGTTTAGGTGTAGGTAAATCAGTAATTTTAGCTTTTTTGAGCAAATTAAATTTACATAGTCATCGATGTCGGTCATTTGACTGATGTTGGTATTAAAAGTTTGTCAATATTGTGGGATTAACTGATGTCAATAGGCTAAAGTTTGTCGATGTCAATTTAATTAATTGATGTTGGTCACTATGATATCTTAGGAGATGGAAAATCTAGCATTTTAGAAACCCAGAGGTAGAATCTAGGTAAAATAGAGGATGCAAGAGGTATGTGTAAGAAGAAAGAATACTCAAAAAACTTGATATAATAGGTTATATAAACTAAGTATTACAAATAGTGTTGATTTTGTGAATCAATGGAAAAATGTCTTTACTAACTCCAAAATATATAATGCAATACAAAAACAAAAAAAGAATATACAACCACTAATTATTACTCCTAGAGATTAGTTTTAGTCTTGTGTTGGCTTATGCCTTAATCAAATAATGAGAAGAGAATTTGGTTAGCGAAGGTAATAAAAAGTAATGTAGAACTAGTTTCAGGTTAGTTTTAGTGCTCAAGAGGAAATCTATGTTAGACTAGGTACATGGTTTGTTATAGGAGCTTGCTCCCCACACTTCATAGAATTGAAGCCAAGCTAGGACCCTTATCCAAAATATACCTTTTGCCTAGATTTTATACTCCACTAGAGAATGGAGTGGGTTCTCCCCTTGGTGGTGAAATCCAAGTAGGATAGCCATGTAGGGTAAGGTGATCCACCAGGTGATGAAATACTGATGGACCTTGTCTCAAGTGAGTTTAGATGTTTGTTTTTATGTGTGATCTAGTTGTGTAACATAGGTGTACTACAATTCATTCATAATGCTTATAATTAACTAGGTGAGCTAATATGCAGTATACAAACAATGAAGTGCAGTAAGTTTTAAAACCAAATCCAAAATGTTTAGATTCAAAAGAAAATAATGATGAAATAGGAGTAGAGAATGAAATTCACTATCCTAATATGCATGTAAGAAATAAATAAAGAAGACATACTTTTAACTTGTAATAAAAATGATAAATTTATTTTAGAGGCAAAGAGAAAAGAAGAATGGCAAGGAAGAACAAATTTTAGTTTATTGCCCTTAAACATAAAATAAAGTGTTGAATTTTTTAATTTGAGGGAGAAACAAAGGAGAAAGTGAAAGAAATGAAATTTTTACTATAATGCACCTATATGATGCTTAAACCAAGCAATGAACCCAAGGAAAACTCTAGGGTCCCACTGGGCATGCCAAAAATGTTTTGCTAAAATTATGTCTATTTTAAGTCTAAAGAAAAATAAAGAAGGATAGGGATAAGTGATTAGAATGAACCCAGATTAGTTTGTGTCCCATATCCATACATTTTAAGCACTCCTCTTTGGTTGGGGAGGACTACCTGCTAGTCAGAAAGCACTACCACAAAAATGTTTGTTAGTAGATATATGAGTGCCCTGCCAAACTACCCAATTGTTCCAAGAAGTGTCAAACTTCCTTAGACATGACAGTCCACTTTTGAGAAATGAAAGAGTAATGAATAAAAAAGAGAGTGGAAAAGAGAGAGTAAAAGAGAGATTATTTTATCATTATTCACAACCTGAGTGCATCAGAGAGTAACAAAGTGTATGTAGTATATTAAGTTTGTATTTTGGTAGTTGTTTGGGTAGGTTTTATAAGGGTTACTAAAAATCCATAGTTGACAACATCAATTAGGCTACCAAGGTTGGTGAGCAAGTGTGACCAATATCAGTTAGGCTACCAATGTCAATAGGAGAAATAATTTCCTAGGGGCTTGCAAAAGGATTTTTTGGGTCTGGGAAATGGTTTTAGTCAGGTCTGGGAGGTTGGGGAGAGTTGCGAGAGAGAGAGAGAGAATATTTAGTGTGTTAGAACAAGGGGAAACAAGTAGGGAAGATTTATAACTCCTTCACGGGGGTTTGGTTAGGAATGTGTAAAATAATAAATAGTAGATATAAAGTTATTATAAAGTAACTATTTAAAGACTTATAAAATAAGTGATGTACTTAGTTACAAAGGTGATTGAATGATAAGTGTTAAATGGATGGCTCATATAAGGCTTGTTGAACTAATGCCTTGAATGGAGAAAACAAGCATGTGCTACTGGTTCTTAAGAGCTTAGTTCCTAATTTGGATTGACTTATGTAAGGTAATAGTGAGCCAAGATGTGGAAAGTTTGATGCCAAAAGCCTGTGTGCAGATAGAAATGAGTTTTCTTGATTTTTGTTGACCTGGACATTAGTTTAGAGTTTGGCTTAAATAATTGACATCAGTGATCCCACCAACATCAGCCATGGGTTGATCAACATCGATGGCATGAGAATAAGTAGGACTATTTTTAGCCTATTTTTATTCTTTCTCATGCTAAGTGTGGTATCCATTAGGAAACAATAGAAATGGGAGGTTAAGAAGGACATAACTAACTGGGAATTTATTTTTTGGGTGAGAACAAGTCATGGGTAGTTAGGATAAGGGGACTAAGTCTTGAGGTGACTCAAAGGGTAAGAATTAGTCTTAGGATGAGGTGGTTAGCTAAGGTGGCATAAGTGGTTTTTAATTAACTTAATTAAATATTTTAAATTAATTAAATGTGTGAGGGGTAAAAATATGGGTTAGGGAGGCTAATTATTATTTATTGAAAAAGGGGCTTAAGGGGGGTTTCAACATAGAGAGTTAGGCATGTGTGTGACATAATTTTGGTGTCTACACTCCCATCTAGGTCCACATCCATAGGCCTCTAACTGTCACCATCACCAAAATCTATAGCCACATATAGAGCTTGGTAACATGTCATGTACCCATCTACAAAGTTGGCATCATCTATCTATGGCCTAGATGACAGCTCCTCATGATCAAGTAAATTTGGTACTAGATGTGGTTCAAGCAATAAAATCTTTTAGTCTTTATGTCTGTATCTAGGGAATGCACCTAGAATACCCTAAACTAGGCTGAACTATCTACATACCCTATCAAAGGGGATAAGCTCTACCTCCCCATCCCACATATCAAATATCCATCTATAACTCTATAGATAAATTTTTGTCTCTTGTAGCCAAGCCATATTAAAAACTAAACATAGGGTCTCTTGATAATATCTCCAATCACTAGTGCACCCAGTGCACCCGTGAACTAATCTACATTGTGTGCACCTCCCCCTATACCTAAAGTGGAAAAGTTACCTTTCCATCATATGAATCCAACTAGGAACTCAATATGTGTATATCTCATCCACAACAACCCCACTGGCCTTAGCACCTATATGTGTTCGTAAGCCCAATAGTGTAGAACTAGACCAACACTGATGTTGTACCTCTTATGGGCCCTTAATCCCCACAACTCCCTATATATCTTTAATAAGAGAATGTGTACCCAACTAAATATAGTCTACCATAGTAGAAAATCAACTAGAACCCCTAATATAAAGTATAGAAATCTCCCACTACTCAAGTTAAGAAGATCAAAACATGAAATGATAATCATAAGCATAGTCATCAATCTCCTCTTGCCTAATATCCTCTTGTACAGTGTGTTATAGCTAAAGTCCCCCACATGCCATCTAACTTGATCATAGTCATCACCATACAATAGCTCAAAGTGATCCTAATACTCCCACCACTCTATGTGGTAGATCAAATCACCACATAGGGGTAACCATGTAATCCTATGCACATCTTCTAGTAGGATTATGATCTCATTATTCGATAGTAAGAAAGTGTTCATAGCCAAATCCCATCTCTTGATACATGATATGATCATGGACTCATCACATGGTATGTGTTAGTAGTGTCATATTACTCCCAACCTGACGTCCTCCATATGGGTCCAATCAGCTAGGGTTATCCCTTAGTGGATATTCATAAAGATGCATGACACTCAATCATGCATTTGTATCTACTCTCAGGCTTGCAAATATTCATTTGAAAACACAACTTAATTCCCTATACTATGATAGACTACAAACTTACCTTGTTCAACACATACCTACCTTAAAATAATTTAAACATCACCCTAGTAGAATTTACCTCTATAACCTATACTTTTTTACCACCCACTCGTTATTCATTGTCACACATAAACATTTACCCAACCAACCTATTGATCAACCATCCATAAATCTAACATTATCTCCCACCAAACCCAACCCAAGACACTTTGAAAATAGTTAACAAAAATTTGGATGGCTCAACTACCAGTGGTCATAGTGACTATCGATGGTCAAATCCGACTGTCAACGATTACTATGGATGTTCCATGAGAAAAACACTCAAACCCTATTCTACCCCAACATAAACCCAAAACCCCCCAACCCAACATCAACCCAACATATTTACCTCAATTTTATCCCTCTCCCACCCCTACCTAAACATACCTCTCCCTAATTTTTAGAATCACTAGCTACTTTGACCCAAATACATAAAACCCTACCCCTAGGGCACAACCTAGTATAATCACTCTAAACCCTACCCACCCAGTAATCAACTTCCACACTCAATGAAAATTCATGTCAGACTACATCTACTTATTTAAGGACTCCACCTACCTCATTACATAACTTTCATAGAAGAGTAACCCATAAAACCACCCATCCTCATTTGTTCCATGCCCACCCTATATCCTTGTTAGTCCACTCGATCCATTCTCCACCTCAGCTAATAGTCAACTCATCTGTAGTCTTCATTAGTGGTATTTTCATCCAAATACACCAAAATTATAGAGCTCAAGGTCAACAAGTTATAATGAGTAAAATGAAATCTAATTTTTATTTTTGTTCTATGAATTTTTAGGGTTCACCTCTGATCATTAATGATCAAGTTGACTGTCGATGGTTTCCTTTTAGACCCATGACAACTAAAGGTTAGGCTGTGGGTAATCATTTTCACTTTACCCATTCCACACTAAATTTTTCAAAAAACCACCCATAGTGACTACCTTCTCCACCCACCTTGACCACCTCATCACCTCATAATTGGTCTATTTTAGCCCTAACTAGTACTATTTTTATGACAAATTTTGCCTAGTCCTTTGACCATAACGAAAACATTGCCATGTTGACCACTTTTTGAACTTGTGCCACCTCATGCTTACCAAACCCAATTGTGTCTTTCTAGGAGTACTTCCTACCTCGAATACACATGACACTTGAGCAAATTATGTTTTCACTAGGAGTACTTCCTACCTTATATACCCACTAAAATATAAACATTGCCTAGGAGACTTTCATTTACAAGTGTACCCAATTTCCATGCCTAAATGTAGTCACATGATCCACTTATCACTTGTCCTTCTAACATCGACACTAATGTTACCAACTATGGCAACCTATTCTATGCATGATCTTGACTATCACACTTTTTTGTCATACTTTATGTGTGTGCTTGTGCTTCAGTACCCAACCTATCATTGACTTGCTTTATCATCACCTCACTCACTTATCAAACACACACTTGATTCTATTTTACATCATCAACTCTTAATTTGAGCGGGAACACCTCCTCCCATATTCAAGGCAACCTAACCTTCCACTCGCAACTAATTTTTTATTTTGTAGCTTGTTGATTCAAGCTGCATAACATTCAAGGGCAAAATGATTGGAAATATTTACACCATGATTTTGAATGATGATTTTTAATCAGGCCAGCACCAACCCATCTCTCATAATCCAACTTTTTGATCCCATTAATCAGCCATTTATCACTTACTCTCAACACAATTTAACCATTGATGGTTGTCTCAACCACTGATGGTCTATCCAATCATTGATAGTCACCTTAACCACCAATGGTCATCCCAACCACTAATGGTCACTATGGTAGGAAATAATGAGTTATTTTGACCCTCTTACCCTTAATCAAATATAATTTTTGGTGTCCCTACCTATTCATATATCTCTACCTAATTTTTTGAAACACACTTGACCCATTTAGCACTAGTGTTGACTTGCTCATTACTATATTAGTCATTTTAGTCTATTTCTTTAACAAGCATTTCTTGTGTTCAATGTCAATACCTTTTGATTATTGATGCACGTACTTTATCATTTTGTTTATAAACATAATAATTTAAAATGTGTGGATTGATAGCCTTCGAGGAAGTTCTTGCTTTTAGCATCTAGCTATTTCTAGGCAATCCACCCAACTATTTGTCTAACAAACAAATATTCTTAGTATTGTCTTATTTATAGGTCATCCTCTTAAGTCAAAGAGGAGCTTGCATTGACTTGAGTACTTTATTATAAATTTAGACTTGATGTTTATTATATATCAAATTTGTATATTATATGTTTCTATTAAAATTTAGACATGTTAAAACACAATCATGTAATCTATTCATTAGGTATAGAGATCTAAAAAAATCATAACATAGTCACATCTAAGAAGCTATAAAAAGGGTAGTCTAATCTTCTAATATTGCTTGTATCATTGTTGTTTATTAAAAAAAAATGATTAAAGCCTCCAAGCTAAATAGTAATGAGAAATAAAGTGTATAAATTATAAGTTACAAAAAAATGGATCAAAAGACTATAAGTTACTGAATTATGTCTGATGTTTGCTTACCTATTGTTGGTGTAGTTGATGAAATGCCTAGAAAAATTATCTAGAAAGAATGGTATTCAATAATGTATATTTTTTGTTTGCTTACATGTTGTTGGTGTAGTTGATGAAATGCCTAGCAAAATTATCTATAAAGAGTGGTATGAGAATAGGAACACATAATATGGATTATTTATATAGGTAACTTAAGATTTAAATTTGAAAACTCTTATGATTTGTGGACTTGCATCCTATTCGTTCATTTAATTTTTTTATTTTTTTTTTCAATTATTTTTATATTTCATTAAAGAATATGGTGAGCCTTATGTCTATTATTTATTATATAAGTACACATATTGGAACAAGAAGTGAAAGATGTTTAGAGTCAATGGTGTGAACTTTTAAAATTAAAAATGAAGAAAACGTGGATGTATACTTACACATATTGTTTTGAAAGTTTACACATATTGAAGTACTTATTAATTTGATAGAATTTTGAGTGGAAGATGTTTAGAGCGAATGGTTTAAACTTTTAAAATTAAAAATGAAAACAAAGTGGATGTATACTTGCAGAATTTATTTTGAAAATTTTCACATGTTGAAGTATTAAGTTGATAGGATTTTGAATTTTCAAAGTAAGTGAAAGGACATATTGCATTTGAAAAATAATATAAAAATCTATATTACTGAACTCAATATTTACATTTATTCATGCAAATATTAAATTGAGATATATGTAGTTAAAATATTGTGTACTAATAATAGTACAATATCTTATGTATAAGTTTAAGATTTCATATGAATTAGGGAAGAATACCAATGCTCAACTATTGGGATAAATATATTTGAAATTAATGAAAATTTCATCTACTTTTAGTAAAAAATAGATTCAATATTTGGGCCTCACATCCCCAAATACCCTCTCAGCTAGAGGACCCTAATCAACTATTGGGTCCTCTCCCTTACTTGGAATTGCATAAAGTATTATTAAAAATAGGATTCAATAGCCTTACCAAACATACAAGCCAATCACACCATGTAGTAGCTGTGAACTTCTAAAACCATATAGAATGTGTCAAAAAGTGAAATTTACATTTATGGTATGCTTGTTTCTTTTGATTTTATGAGTGTAGGTTAAAAAATGTGAGATTATTTAAACATTACCAAAATAATTTTTAAATAACTAATAAAAATAATTAGTGATGACTATAAAATTAATTAAAAAGGAGAAAAATAATGTGACATACAAGGCTTGAATAGAAACTCCAATAGCTAGGCAGATGACACCATACCTTTGAACTACATCAGAGCCAAACATGCACAATCATCAAGTTGCATTTTATTTATTCACTCTAATTAAAATTTTACACATATGCATATCCTCATTTGAGGCTTACCTTCCTTAGAAATAGACTTACACCCACTCATATTTATATTACATACCACCACAATCACTAACAACACTTTCACAATAATCTTTACCTCTATAATTTATTAAGTTAGATTAGTAACCCTTTCATCACTTTCAATCTCAAAACCATTCCCTACAATTTGAACTCAACTAGTTTTGGGAATAAATTGCATCTATATAAAGCAAAGTATTCATAGTCTTCAACAAAAGATCTCGATCAAAGCACATGATCCAAATATAATTCAAGTCTAGAGTTTTATTTATCTTGTCCTCTACTTTTTAGACTCTTCTGATCATCAAAAAAATAATTTAGTTGTGGAAATATGTCTTAGTTCTAGCTCAAGATTTAACTGTGGCCCAATTCACACTGAGGAAACACCCCATAAAATTGTAGAAATTCTCAATTCAAACTAAGTAAATACTACATAACTCATAAACATTGATGCATTGGAGGTTTAAAATAATGAATTAGAGGTCTAAAATGTGAGTAAAGATACAAAAATTAAGAGATTAAGAGCGACATCAAATGATGTTAAACCATTGAACAAAAAAGGCTACATAAAAAAGCCATATTATAGACCTAGCAATGGAAACAACAAAAACCCTATGTTTGAATGGAAAAATAGAAACATTCTTTCTATATGTAGTAAAATATTAGTGAATAAGATTAGCACACACCTATTAAAAGAGTGACTATCACCTAGTCACCATTATGCTATGTGTTAAGAACCCCTTTCAACTTGTCTTCCTTCCAACTATCAATTGCCCATAAGATTAGCTCATTTTCCTCTTAATAATGCACTTTCATTAATGTCTCATTGCTTACATTTTATTTATTCCTACCTACTTTGATCAAATCTTCATTTCATTTAAAAAATAAATAAATATTATATACATGTGTGTATGTCTACACACATATATAACATAATATTGTATTATTTTAAACTATACATATTTATAATTTAGTAAATAGTATTACACATGAAATTTTAAAATCATAATATATAATATAATAAATATTATATAATATACATTACAAAAATATAATGATATATAATATATTACAATTATATATAATATTGTATACCCTAACATATTATACAAATATTATATTAGTAATATTACTATATACATTATAAAATTTATTTTCTTATATGTTATTGATATTTTTCATTATAAAGTAATTATTAATTATACATATATAATATAGATATTGTTAATATATTATAATATTATGTATAGTATATTATAGTATTGAATTGATAGTTATGATTTTGTAATCATGTTTTAATTATTGTCATTTATTTTCCTGTAATGTCCACCTATGGACAAGATAAATTGATTAAATACCATTGTATTTTTAAATATTCTTTGGTTTAAAAAGTTTCTCATCTCCATGTTATATGTCATTAGTTAATTTTTCTCAAAGTTTGTGTTTATATTTTTGTTAAAAAAATTCCAGATTCTAATACCTAAGAATTACATTATGTGAACTTAAAATATTATGTATTGAATTTATTTTATGTAACTATATAGAATGAAACTTTTATCTTATATTTATATGAATTTATATTATACATGCTATACATAATAAACATAGTGTATCAAAAATACATTCTAGCTAAATTCAATATTTATAGAAAAAAAAATTAAAAAAAACATTCTTAATTTTTTTAATTAAATTATTGAAATGACAGGTAAATTTGATGGCTTTATTATTGTGTTCTAATAATATTAGTTGTTGGAACACATTTCTCCTTTGTTTTTAGTGAATTCAATTCCCTGGTTAGAGACTTTAACTTCCTTTTTTGTGCTCTCCCTAAAAATATCTAAATCAAAAGAATCCATATCTTTGTCATTATTTTTATATTCACTACCATCTTTCTCATTGACCTATGCCTTAATAATGATTTTCATGTTTAATCAATTTTAATTAAAATGAAAACACTTTAACAATCATTTTAAATGTCCTTGTGGGCTCATGGGATCTATTAATCTTTGTGACTATAATCAAAATCTTAACACTAATGAACTCTAAATATTCCTTTTAGCAGTAGATATTAAGGCCAAATCATGACACTTGTGTAAATTGTTTGCTATGTGGATACATTACGAACCAAATCATTATTAACTTTCCAAAATAACCACAATATCATGTTGCATAGGTTCATACATCATATTTTTAGACCAAAAAAGTTACAAAAAAATGAACTCACTATATTATCCTTTCTATTATTCTTTTCAATCGTAGGTACTAAAGCCGCATCATAGACTATTATTTTAATGTAGGGTCATTAAAATTCAAGCCTAGAAGGGATATTACATAATGCATAGGGATAGACAAATTTGTTGTGTTTTGAGCCATTAGGATGATGTCAGTTTTATTTTGTGTAAGGCCACACAAACCTTGCAAAGACTCATAAATGTAATAATGAGTGATGTGAGCTGACCCATAACCATTGAGTTCTATGTGGGTACTAAGAACCCACTACACTCTCTTAATGTATTGAAGCCATTATGGTGTCTATGTAATTCATAATTGATTCCATCACTATGATCAAAATTTTAGGGCTTTTACACAGTTCAAAGCAATAAAAAGTAAACTATACTCTCTAATACATTCATGCATAGAGGCCACATGTGTAACAATAATAGTGGCCATGGTGTCACACACTCCAAAAAATTTAAGCTTGAGGTAAATGATTTATTAATTTCTCTAAACAATGAGAACTTTGCTAAATGTCATAATCTTTACAAATCAAAACTACTTTTTGGATATAGCTCTAAACAAGTATCAAAGCTCTTTCACTCTAATCCATAGGTATTAAAGTTGCATCACAACTCTTGTCTTCAAAATCATTTGTATTTAAGAGGCATTGTTGACGTAGGAAAGTGCACCCAGTGGTAGGAAAATAGGTTCCTACCCTCTCCTCACAACATGGAAACTCCTCTCTCACCTGTGGGATGATGAAGTAGGAGAGGAGAGTCTCTAGATAAGGGCTAGCTCCCTTTGATGCATCGTGTTTATTCTATCAAGTGTAAAACACACACACACACACAGAGATAGAAAGGGGGGATGAAAAGAGATAGAGATTGCAGGAAAAATGAACCTACTCTAAAGAGGCGATGCACCAAAACAAGTCAGTCTTCACATATCCACTCTCAAAACTAGACAAATACATACATACTATACACATTTGGCAGAAAGGACTAGGCTGCAAAAGACTGGCAGGGAGGCTTTCATGAAAACATAGGAGACAAAACAAATAACTAAGGTGCTATGGAATACACACTATAAGTGACTCCTTCTATTTTGGTCTTCTCAAATGTCAGCTCTTCTCCTTTCAGCTACAAAAATGGTGCCTTGTAGATGACAGGTCTGCTGGTGTTGAACCTGTGAGAGCATCAAGAAATAATGACTGGACACAGACAAACATTCAAGGCATACTCTAAAACATCTATCCAAATAGAGGTAACAGACTACATTTTATTTGATTCAGGTGAAATTTTGCCAGGGCTGTGCCCTTGCAAAAGTAGAAGAACTTATTCTTCTCAAAAATGAGAAGTTACAATATATAGAAGAAAGGAGAAAGAAACTTGGTGCTTCTTTGAAAAGTTGGCTTGTTACGTCCCATTGGAAAGAAGAAAACACTATTGTGTTGTCATCATTCTAGAAGAAGCCTGCTGGAACCATGTTGTATGATCACTAAATTTGACTTTGGGGTTCGAGCATTAATGTGAAATTGTAGGCTACATCCTCTTTTTTGCAAATAAACTGAGATTTGTCCCCCTTTTAAATGCATGGGCCATGTTGCTTGTTGTTTATGCCATTTGGGGATTAATAGGCAATAAATTGCCTTCTCTTGCCACTTGGACTGCCTTGTCACTTCTGTGCCATGTCATTCTTGTCCCTTCTCAATTTTGTCTCATCTGGTTCATTTGGCCCCTTGGGTGAACATTCTGGTAGGTCGCTGCATTTTGAGCTCCTTCTTTTCCATGGTTCGCTCTCTACCAGTTTGAAAGGGAATGGCTATTTCATTTTGTTAATTTTGACGGCCTCAAGGACATCCTTGCTTTGAACACCAACAACTATTTTCCCTTCTTAAACATGACGGCCTCACAGTCGTCATCAGGGCCATTGGCTTTGTCTACGGCACTTCTCTGCCTTTGTTAATTCTCCCATAACCTTCCACCCTTTGAAAAGTCCTCTCAACTTGGCTGAAAGTCCCCCACGAGGGCACCTACCCTTCGAGAACTTTGGTGGGTCCCTTTGTCATTTGGACTGTCCTCTCGAGCAATTCTCGCAGACAATTTACCTACAAAAATTTTGTCTGACCATTCCTTTTCTATTTAAAGTGTGCCTAAAACTTTTGAAATGAAGTGTCCACCCTCTAAAAGGGCACTTTGACTATTGACTACCCTTTGGCCAAAGGCAGGCCTTTGAACCAAGCCCGTTGAACCAAAAAATGGTTCAACAGTTTGGTTCAAGCATTGCGCATAGATGTCAAAGGACATAAAAGCTGATGAAGTATGAATTAAACTGTTGAACTCCTTGCATTGAACTAATCCCCCATTGAACTAAAGTGTTGAACCTTTTCATTAAACTGAACCATTAAACTGAACGCGTTGAACCAAAATGGTTCAACGGTTCAAAGGTTCAACCATTTAGTTGACGAACTCTTGAACCAAATTTAAACAAGTCGCTTTGAACCAAGAGACTGAACCATCTGCTGAACATCTTATTTTGAACTATTCGGTTGAACTTTTTGTCATTGAACCAAGTGCGTTGAACCTAGCCCATTGAACCAAAAAATTGGTTCAACAGTTCAACGATACGAAGGTTCAATGCTATTGAAATGAGATGCTTAAATTGAACGATGAACCCTTTGAACCAAGGGTGGTTGAACCACTAAACCAGGGCATGAAATGAACTCTCTAAACTTGCTGAACCCAAAAATGGCTGGCATTGAGCAGTAGGTGAAGAAGGTGACCAAAAATTTGCCTGTGGGCAAAATTGGTCAACAAGCATGAGAGTAATTGATACCAAAATGGTAAACATGATGTGAGGATGAACAAAATCTAAGTGTTAACACATAAATTATAAAAAAGAAAATAAAAAATTATTTGACTACAATAAATAAGGGAATGATGAGGCTTGGAATTAACAAAGTATTTAGGTGTTATTAATCATTTTAACCCTAAATTTTTATTTAAAAATATAATCATGGTTATTTTAAAGTGTAACCATGGTTATTTAAAAATATAACGCAAATTATATGGATCAATTTGCTTATAAATTCACACTAAAACATATAATTGGGGTGTTTGGTGAGGTAGGGACTTACATTGTTTAAAATTTTATTATACCTTCTTTCATTTTGATTTATCATGGCTTTTCATGTTAACCTTTCTTATTTTTGCTTTATTGAGATAACTACAAGTTTTAAACTTTCTTGGTATAGATCATGTCATTTTATGATTTAAAAATGGATCGTGTTTGGTGATTTGTTTATATTTTTATTTAATGGGTTATTTTATATTTACATAAAACTTGAACAACTAATTTATCATATTAATACAAATAGTATATATACTTATATGTTATATATTCCTCTTATCTTTTTTTGATAAGTGTAAACACTTTTGAGTGGAGATATAAACTATTAGGGAGGAGTTTTAATAGAGACCAAAACTTTGAATCAGTATTAGGACATAATAGGGGATCCAGTCCCTTGAAACACCACTCCAAACAAGAACCACTCAAACCCATAGGCAAATAATTGGTCTACATGTATAGAAACATAAAGAAGAAACACTTAATGATAATGAAAAAAGAGGAAAATTATGCTAAATAGCATCAAAAGGAAAGCAAAGATGCCACATAACATGGGAAACACCCCCTGCAAAAACAACAACACATCTCACCAAGAGACAAACATCATGACCATAAATTGAAGAGGAAAAGAATTACCCACAATAAAAAATCAACCTCCTCCTAGAAGGGAAGTCCTCCAATGTCCTTTGGAATCCACATATAATTAATTATTCAACTTATTATCTCAACCTTTCCACTTCAAATCTATGACCTCTACACTTAGCCTCTTACAAAATTTGGCCTTGGGAATCCCACCTTTAGAGATGGATGGTATAGGAATATAGAAACAAGGAAGAGCCATCTAGTCTTCCAAAGAACCTTTAACTAGAGTCCCATCATTCTAACCACTAACATCTGTAAGAAGAGAGACAAACTCCCCCTCATGCCTAAAATTATCTTTCACCAACACCTTCTCATGAGAAGAAACCAGAGGGACATAAGGGAGAAGAGGTGAAGGGGAATTTTGTTGGGTAAAGAAAAATTCATGGTTGTATTAGAGAAAATTAACATTTGAAGGGCCATACTTAATTTTTCAAAGCTTATAACAACCTAATGAACCCTCAAAAGTACAAAAACACTTGAAAGGAAGGCCTTCATAATTGATGAATTGAGGCCAAGAGCCTCAAGAAGAATCCACCTTGATTGAGTGAACAAGAGTCTTGGACAAGTCGATGAAAGCACAAACCCTCACTATTTTGCTACTCCTAGAGTTTTCATCCATCTTAATGAAACATCCCACTAAGTTAGTCATCCGAATGAGAATATCTTTGTTGCAAAAAATAGGTAGGAGATTATAAAATCTAAGCCACATTGGAGTAGATGAAATATACATCTTGTCTAGGTCAATTAAAGGGGACCAAGGGAAAAAAAAAAACCCCCCATGGTTACCCCAAAACCAAGGTGTATAAGCCATAACAAATTCACAACCAATAGAGCATCTAAAATTAACTTGAAAGAAACCTCTACCAAGTAGAGATAAAGTTAGGGCTCGAATTGAACACCGCTTAGAGGAAGCCCAATGAGAAAGTGCAGTTGAGGATAGAGAAAGACCCACACATTTACCAAACATATTTATGTTATCAATATCAGATTCCATCTATAAAATGGATGACTTAGAGATATAAAAAATAGGAGACACTGTAGAGAAGATGACAAGAATATCCCCAACCAAAAAGGTAGGTTGGCTAAAATATTGTGTCTAAAAATTAAGTTGATCGTAGGATTACATCTAAAAATCATCATCTAGTTGATTTGACACCTTAGGAAGAGAGGTATAGCTCTTTTGAAGATAATCCCCTCAAACTAAAGATAGATGGTTGATGGGTGAGGAGGGGATCTAAGATAAGCAAAAGGGAAAACAACTATGGAACTAATTCACTTCATTTTTACACCCAAAATACACTCATCATAGACTGCAATATATACCTCTTGGAGACCAATGTGTTTGGCATGGCTTGAACCAAAAACTTTACACATGGGAGATTTGTGGATGGGGGTTAAGGAAGCCTCTAACTAATCCCTTGTCAATGTCATCAAGATTTACATCGACTACCTCCCTAGATTTATTGGATTTTGAGGGACACATATCAATTGCCATAGAGGCAAACCCTACCTATTCATGACCATACTCAGAGTTGGCATCTTGATCAATATTTTCTATAAAATCACTTACTGAAACCCTAGATCCAAAAAACCTATGAAGAGGACCAAGTGACAAGCGAGCTAGGGTTTTGAACTTGAGATTGTTTTCCTTCACCTTCCTCATAGTCATAATAGTTGCTTTCATCTTATCTAATTTTGAGCTATGTTCCCCTTATCTTATAATTATTTAAACACACAAATATAATTCCACAAAAAATAATTATCTAAATAATTTTTTTGTGAAAACCTCTAACTAATACACTGTATAAGAGCATCTTCATAAAAAATAAATTCTAAATTTTATTATTGAAATGATTACAAAAATAATAATAATTCTAAATTTTCAAATATCTTAGTTATTTGTTTAGAATAAATTAAACTTAAATTAATATTTTTAATTATAATATCTATATTATTGTGATTTTTTATTATTTTAATTTTTTTTAAAAAAATTTAGTACTTGTTATCAACTTTTATGTATTGTAGAAAATATACAAGAAGTTAGTTAAATTTAGTATATTTTTATTAATTAATTTATTTTATTATTAATTGTATGTATAATTGAATAATAAAAAAAATTGAAATATCAACATTTATATAGAATAAATTTTAAAATTAATTTAATAATCACTTTTTTTATATTAAATATGATACCCTAAATTTAAAAGGAAAGTGATAATCATATAATTTTTTAAAGAATAACCTAATATTTTATATAATGTACAATTTTGAACATCAAATTCCCCACTAAATGTGATTGTAAGAGCACAACTAACTTATAAAAGAAAAAATCAAAGTGTTCCTTTAATTTTAATTTAAATAAAAAATAAAAAAAATGTTCAACTATAATAAATAAAAATAGAGCTCAAATATTACAACTTAAAATTTATCATTCACATCTAGAATTAAAAGTAATTGTAAAAGACTCCCTCCAAAAAATAAAACAACAAATGTCTCCAATACAAAAAATAATACATAAAAATACAAAAAATAATACATAAAAATAGAGTTAATGTATTACAACTTAAAGCTTATTATTCACATCTAAAATTAAAAACAATTGTAAAAGAATGCCTCTAAGAAATAGAAGAACAAATAAGGCCTCCAATACAAAGAAGAATAGTTTCACCATGAAAATGGCTCGCTAAGGTAAGAAGGGTTTGTCATTTTATATTAAAAATATAAACCTATATTTTTTAATTGTAAAAACAAACACAAACACCATTTAAAATATAAATTTAATTCTATCTAATAAATTTTATTAAAAAAGTAAATAGATATACCAAATTAAATGGTGCATTGTCCTCCAAAGGACCAAAACTATATAAAGATGGTAACATACTCGAACACTTATAACTACACACAGGGCGAGTCATAAGAATTAATTCTTAGAAAAGCATGGCAAATAAGTATCCCAATAATGGACTGTAATTCTATTTTTTCGCTCCTCATGGCCTGCGCACGGGCTTAGGGCTCGGCCCTACAACAATCCTTGCCGTGCTTCCATTTTGGGTGAGCCGAGGCTTTTCATTGGCTTCTTCCTTCAGCGACAAGTGGATCTTTGGGCTGGTTGTGAAGATGGCTGTCACAGGAGCTACTGCATGAGGTAGGGTTTGACTATCAGATTCGGGCAGAAAATGAGCAGAGAATGGAGCCATCGGTAGAGGGAGTGGGCTTTACGCCAAGTTTGCAGTCGTTTAATGGTTCTCAGGTTGAAAATTTAAAACCCTTTGGAGTAAACGATAATAAATAGAGCTTGTAATGAGACTTTTGGAGGCCAATGGTCGACCCCAGCCAGGGCAGATTTAGAGGTTAGGGCTTCTTCGGATTTTGTCAATATTGATCAATCGAGGGTTATGAATCCCTTAGCGGTCAATTTTGAAAGTAAATCTTTGGAGGAGATTTTTGAAAGCGAATAATGGTTTTTGGAAAGAGATCTTATCTACCATTTTGATAGGTTTTGGCCGTCCCTATTAGCACTGCACAAGTGGGTTTCACTTACCTGGATGCTATTGAAAGGTGATATGTTAATTTATCCACGTGCAAAAGACTTTTTATTATAAATTTTGATTATTTAATCTATCGGAATAAGATTTTTCAAGTTAAATCTTGGAATTTTGATCATCATTTTTTATTGTTGAAGCCATGGTTCCCTGCTTTTAAACTTTTAACTAAAACTCTTTTCATTTGCCCAATTTAGGTAAGGGCGTCGTATCTTCCTCTACAATTCTAGAACAAATCTGGGTTTTAAGTGATTGGTAAAGCTTTGGGGTAATTATTGGAAATCGATGCCTTTTCACTTAATTTCTCCAAGACAACTTTTGCTAGAATGATAGTTTGTTTAGACATCTCTCAAGATTTACTGAGAAGATCAAATTAAAAGTTAAAGAGAGGTGTTGGTCTCAACCCATTAATTTTAAAGGAATACCTTTCAGTTGTAGAAATTGATTTTAGTTGAGTCAAGTTTTAGCTTCATGTCTCAAATCCAAGCGAAAATTAATCTCTTCCTAGGGGAAGGAGAATAAAGAGGAGCTTCTCTCAGTGATTCTGATTGGCAAGACAGGTTTATTTTTAGGGAATAGAGGAGAATCTTCTTCAGAAAATATTTTTGAGTTTAGTAAAAAAACTAAATGTGGTTTTTTCTCCAAATTCGAAGATCCCCAGCTCTAGTGAGAAGAGAGAAAGGGACCTAAATAGTCAGAATAAAGTAGATAAAGGTAAAGTAAAAAAAGTGGGCGATAAGGCAAGTTGGGTCTTAGATATATTTAGTAATCAAGAAGAATGAAAAGTTTTTAGAAATAGAAAGAAAGACTGCATCATTCCCGATTCCCCTTAAAGGACTTTGAGTTCTCATGGTTGATGAATGATGATTGGAGTAGTATTTTTGAGTATGTTTGTTTTTGTGTTAATTTGTCCTGAAAGTAAAAAAATTTCAATTGTTTTTCACCTTTGTTGTTAGTTAGCCAAATGCCTTGACAATTATTCCGCTAACCCTGACTACTTTTGAATTATTGAATGCTTTGTTTATGGGATAGGGACCCATTTTTTTTTTTTGAGTATTGATTAAAAAAAAGAATCCCAATAATGATTGTTATTTGCTAAAATATTTTAAATATCCCATGTGTGAATTCAACCCCAAAAGATGTGTTAATTTTACCCATCTAAAAACAAAAAATAATTTTAAGCAATAAAGATATATACAAGCATATGTAATTGTGAAAGAAATTATTCCAATCTCAACTACTCAAAAATGCATCATAAGTAAAGAGTATGCAATGAAAATTAATGGAATCATAAAAAATACTATATAAAGAGTTGAGACACAAGATTTATCAAGTGAGAATATTGGTAGATTGGAAGAAACACCCACTTATTATTGAAATATGCCTCAAAGTTATTACAAAATAACACAATGTGAATAAAGACTTCTTCTAAGAGAGAATAAAATTTATAGAATGTAAGAAAAACTTTTAAAAAAATACTAAAATAAGTGTATAGAAGAAGAGACCCACATACTCTCTAAATATAATGAAGAGTAGAAAAAAGTTACTATTGACAAAGTTTGACTTTTAGTCAAACTTGGGCACCCCTAGCCAAATTTTTTGATTTTAAACATTTTGAGGGGTCTTAATATATTGTTATATGAAGTATTACTTGTTATATGATGTCATTGAAGGTCATTTTAGCTTTGGTTTTAGTTGCTTTAGTCAACTTGTTCATTTGGGATCATTTTATGTACTTATAGGGGTCTTTAGTGCAATTCACATAGTTCCCAAGGTGTTTAAGTGTCATATTTTCATTAAAAATGTCCAATAGGCCAGTTGAGATGTCAAACATGTTAGTTACATTAGAACCTTGCAGGCTCCCTAAATGAAATTGCAAAAATTACTTAAAAAAGAGGGAAAATGGCATTTATATGACACATAGGGAAGTGTGCCACATGTGGAAGATCATGGGGGGTCTCCTAATGTTTATAAAACTCATATTCATGATTTATTTGATTTGAAAGTATAATTTTGAAACCAAAACTATTCTACACATTTTTGGTTTTTTTGGATAGACTGAAGTGACCTTTAGGTTTTTGCTTGGTACGGGAAGCATATGAAGTTTTAGGATACATGATTTTGGGAGATGATATTACAATATTAGAAATTAATTTTAATATATGGATTTTTAATATTGGTAAACTATGCTTTATGAACCATTAGTAACAAGTTGACTATGTCTTTTTACTAGTTGTTTGGTGCACCCTATAGGTTTTGCTTAATTTATGCCAAATCTGTACAAAATAGTTAGTGATGTTGGATCTAGAGTATGTCTAATTCTTTTTCACATGGTCTCCATTATTTTTTTTAGGTTTCATGGTGTTTAGATGAGTAATTTGGTTCATGTTACAAGAGGGTGGCACCAGATGCAATTTTAACTAGAATACTTCTTATTCTCTATGTGTGTTCCCCTGTAGGTGTCTCATACATCTTGGAAATGGTTTTATATAAGATTATAGCTCATGTGACCATCTATTTTCATGTTTGAACTTCACCAAAACTCCTTGGATTGCTTGCTAGCTTATTCCCCTCCATGTTCAACTCCTTGTACATTTCTAGTTGCAGTCTCATGTATGAACTTGTTCATCATGTCTATGAGCTTGTAATGGAGGTGTATTGGTCTATCCAAGACTTGAATGAGGTCCTTTCTCATGTTTTATAAAGTGAAAATTTTGATCACATGCTCATATGCCATGCCAAATAGCCACTTGGTACATCTGTCTGCTCTTTTTCACATATGTGCAAGTGTCTCCATGTTGTAACAGGTGTTTTGAACCTGGTTCCAAGTTTAAAAGGATGGAGACCATATGCTTGAAGATTGAATATGGAATTTGGGTAGTTTTTAGCTAGTTCACCACCATGTTTACCTCAATTCTATGCTTTGCCCACATATTATGTCCAAAACATGCACTTACAGGCCCTTGATGATGTCATACTGGTGTAAGGGGAGATCAATATGTGTCACAACTCCTTGTTTTTTCTTTAAATTCATTTGGAGGTTCATCAAAGGCATGTGAGTCTCTTTTATACTCATGGTTCATAATGGTCCACACCTCAATCCGATGTTTGCTTCTCAAAACAACCTTCCACAAGTGGCTAAGTATCAATTTAGGTGTGTACAGAAGGGCTAAAGTAATTTCATACTTTTTAAATTAATTTTCATGACAAGAAGGCCTTGACAGACCCATAGAAAACTCCTAAAAGACAAAGGAATCATGGAAGCATGTTGGAAGGTTAAAGACTGAGTTTGGGGATGGAATCCCTAAAGGAGAAAAATAAAGCTCCAGGAGGTTTTGGTGGACCTTCTAAGGCATATTTGCAATAGGTTTAAACATGTCTAAAAGGGTGAACCTTGTAACCCTGCCATTAGACAAAGACCCTACCAAATTTGAGGATAAAAGGATAAGGGAAAGATGGTTTTTTAGAGCCTCAAACACACCTAAAAACACATTTAAAAACCTTAATGATGTCTACAAGCTTGTAGTGGTGAATGGCTTTTGTCACCTTGAAGGACAATTCCAATCATAAGAACATGAATTGAATGGCTCAACCAGTATAAGGAGACAAGATGAAATAAAAGGCATCAAGAAAAGGTTAAGGCAGAACAAATTACATGACATGACCACCTACAGGCCTCCTTCAAGCATGAAAAAGCACACCTATAGGTCAGGTAAGCAGGGCAGAGAGTAGGAGGTTTGGAATGTTTGAAATAAACCCCTTTCCAACCATGAACATGGAAAATGTATGATGACAGTTTGAGTAGGGTATAGAAATACCTAAATAAGGTTGCAAGAGTTGTGTTTAAGGTGAAATCAAGCAAATAGCCTATAGGCTCAATCCAAAGTAGGGGTCATATAGGATTGAGGTGTCTCAATCAAGGTTTTTGATAGTGTTTAACCCATCCATGATAAGCCAAAGGTGAATACAAATGAAATGTGACTATCAATCTTAGAATAAATTATTTTCACAATCATGAATAGGTTTCAATAAGCCCAATACACACCTGTAGTAGGGTCAATTACAAGGAGTCTTAGTCAAAGGGACAATGAGATAGTTTTGATGCTTGGTGATGTTTAAAGGGCATTCAATTTGGGTTAAGGCATGAACATGCATTTTTGTGAGCATGAGGTGAGTCAATAAAACCTTCACACATCATAAACAAGTTCCCAATGAGAAAAGCACCTATAGGCAAGTCAACAAAACAAATGTCTCAGTCTACAAGACAATGATCCAGTTTTAGGTTTGAAGGGTGTTTAAGGGCATTCAGGGTATGAACTAGTATAAACCCATTTTTTGACACCTAAATAAATTCAAGGAGAGGTTTATAAATATTAAAATCAAATTAAAAACATAGGGAAACCTACAACAAGGATCAACAAATAAGGTTGTCTCAGTCATCAAGGTACAACTTGGCAAGGGTAAGTGATGCCTAAACTGTCTAGAAATGAAAGGTAGGTTAAAATGATCATGAGATGATTCACTATGATCCAATAGGTTCCCTAACATTCCCAAGACCTTGATAATGTTCTCAAATGCCCTTCCCACTTAGCAAATGGACTATAATCCGTACAAGTAAGCTAGGAAACCTCTTGGTTCAAAGGGTAAGCATGAAGGATATGAAGGAATAAGTGTTCTAGATGGTCATAAAAGTTCCATAATCATGAATTTAGTGTGATAAAAATGTTTAAGAAAATAATAGGCATGGTGTTGGATTGGAAGAGTGACTACCAAGTGGTTTTGGAGATAAATGCAGAAATTTTTAACCCCTTTTTTAGACAAATTGAGCTGGTTAGGTACCTAGATGAGGGAGTCTGACCTTGACCTTTGGTATAGAGCCTCATTAGGACCCTAAGAAACTCCACATACTTTAATTTTTTCATGGGGATGAGGGATATATCTCTCTATTTTATCTTAGAGATCAGCCACTCATGAAAATCAGAACTTTGACAAAATAGGTAAAGGGTGCCAAAATGAGTAAAGGACTTAAGATGAGGCCTTGGGATATTCAAGGAAAATTTGGGGATGTGTATAAAATATTAATGTATGCTTAGTAACACTCAAAAAATATATAACCCTTCAGGATAACATAAATTTTCATGTACACAGTCTAATTAGGCAAGTTTCCACTAGGTCTAATTGGCAAAAGAGAGGAAAATAGATGAAAGGAGTGTTTGAGAGGTTATGCGATGGATTTTTGAGTCTAAATTAGGTGTGTAAATGAATAATAAACCATCATAATCATGTTATATCAGCCCAAGTGGTCCAAACTAGTAGAGGGTATGCCAAGCCCATTAGGCCTTGAGGAGACTTAGAGCCAATTGGGGATCTACCTTCATTTATAGCCCTTGATGAGCTATCCAGATGATTTGGGAATGTTTATGGAATGCATTTATACATGTATGATCTTTTTTTATGCAAATAAACTTGTAGGATGATTGTTGTTGGCCTATAGATTGCTCAAGCATGCAGGAAAGTGGAGAAACAAGATCGATAGGTCAACTTGTAAAGCTCATATCTTTGTTAAGGCTCTACATGGAAACAAAAGGGGTTAAGGGGAGTTATAGATGGTCCTCAGAAACAAATTTGTGGCATTGGTTTGAAATTTCAATGTGCCATATGTATGAACAATGGTTAAAAACAAAAACTTTCTAAAACCTTAGTAAAACCCTTGGAAGAACCTGATGAGGAAAATGAGCTTGGAGAGCCACCAAAATGGCATAGTTTAGAAATGAAACCTATTATATATGTATAAAACTCACTTAAGATCTCACCCATGTAAAAAATATGTATGGAACTGTACGAACAACATGCAAAATAGTGTTTTTCTCATAATTGTCTATGTTTTATACAATCTAGGAAGTTTGCAAAGATGTAATAAAGTTTGGAGAGGGGATAAAGACATATTATAACTCCATATGGTCATTTTATCTATGAAAATCTTATGATTTTCCTAACTAGAGCTCTCCTTTCAGCTAGTCAAAACTGGCATAGTGAGCACAAGAGTGAAAAGTGTGGAAAACTCAAATGGATGTCTTTTAAAGGTAAATTTGAAAAGTATAAGACCATGGAGGGTCTTTCCAAGTGTCACTTACTCCATCCAATGTATTTTAATGTAAAAATGAAGGAATTTTTGAGTCCAAGTGTGAGGGGTGACTAAAACAAGGAGTTTTCTAGACTACAAATAGTGATTACTTCATTTCAAGAGTTTCCAAAGGAGTAAGAATGCAACCAATGAAAAGAATTGCATGAATAAAAGCATTCCATATTATTCCCATCATCAAACCTATCCCTAGTCAGTAGTGGGATGTTCAAATAGGTCCAAATGATGAAGGTAGTTTTTTGAGCTAGGATAAGGAGTTTTTAGACACTTTTCATCAGTTTCATGAGTTGTATGGATAATTAGACCTATTGACATTACATGGTTAACCTTATGCCTCTTTATCATGAAAATTTTAACTCATTTTTGATATTGACACATGTTCAAGTGACCTTTGGACTTCCTTTGTCTTATTTCACTCTCAAAGGCTATAAATATGGACTCTTTTGCCTCTTTTGGGAAACCTCCATTGGTTAATGGGGAAACACTGGCCAATTTTGTACTTGAAATACTCTTGAATGAATAAAAAGTGATTTTTCCTATGTACATGTTATGTAATTGAGTTATAGTGCAATCTTATTGGTTTTGTCTAGCAGAAGATCTTCTTTTCTAGCATTTATCCTGGATTGTCTACCAAGTGTGTAGAAAGGATATTGTTGCAGGTCTTTGTTAGTATTCTTTTCTAAGTGTTTAGGTGTCTTAGAAGTGGTTTATGACTTTATTCCCTCATGGAATCATCTATTACCCTCCTAAGTATCAAACACCTTCTTGAATATAACATATGAAACATTGATGTGACAATGCATCTTGAGTTATGAGTTTTATGTAATAAGAGCTTTATTTGGCTTTAAGTAGTATAAATTAAATTAAGAAGAAGAGATTAAAAATTGGTGCATCACCTTTTTTAGTTTTATTAGTTGTTTCCATAACCCTTTTCATCCAAATTTGATAGGTAAGAAAGTACTTCAAAGAGTGCATCAAGGGAACTAGCCCTTTTAGAGATTCATCTCTCAATATTGTCACCCACAAAAAGAGGGATGTTTCCATTGTGCCACTTGGATGAGGAGAGCTAGCCATCTCTTCAGGGGTGTAAATCCAAGTGTCAATAGTTAAAAATTAACTCCAATCATTACCTCAACCAACCTTCCAAGTGTGTGCCTAATATTCCTATTTTCCATACAATGAGTGGAAAGTGGGTGTAAAGTAGCTAAGGATTTATATTGAAATTATTACACAACTATTCCTTACACTAAATAATATCTCTAACGAGACAAGAGAGGTGAAGGATACATGCCACCTCATATTATCTAGATTATGTGAATTAAAAATTCAGAAAAGAATAAAAAAACTCAGATTTAAATATTTAAAATACCTAAATAAATATTAATTTCTAATAAATTGAGAGGGAAATATCAAAAATCTTTATTAAGAAGGGATTATCTTTATATACATATTCAATGTCAAATTTGTTAATCATGTGTAATGCACTAAAAGTTTTTTTAGCTTCAAATCCCTTAAGTAGAAGTAATAAATTGAAAAAATTAATCCAAACTACCGAAGAGTGAAAACTAAAAAAATATTTACTACTTAAATAATTGGGGAATCACTATAAAGATCACCTATCTTTGGTAAATGTTGACCAAATTTTATCTTACAGGTCAAATTAGGACCCCTATAGGTAAAAAATTGATCTTTAGATGTTTATAAGGGTCTAATATTTTTTCATAGGGTGTGTTACAGTCCATTTGATGTAATTTAATGTCATTTTAGCCTTGGTCATGGTCTTTTTAGTCTATATGTCATTTTGAGTCACTTAGTATCCATTTAGGGGCCATATACGCAAGTGGCACAATTTTCAAGGTGTCTAAGTGTCTAAGTTTTCCTTAAAACATACAACAAGGTAGATTCCCTCTCAATAATGTTAGTTCCATCTGATACTTGTAGGTTATCTAATTGAAGATCAATAAAACAACTAAAAAAGGAAGATTTTGGCACTTGTACAAACCATAAGAGAGTGAAACACATGGGAGAAGGTTTTGAGATGAATATTAATCTTACTCATATTCATCTTAGTGATTTAAATGCTTTGAAAGTGCTAAAAAGGGTCCAAAACCATTATACTTCCTCTTTGCCCTTCTAGACACACAAAACCAATCAGCATGTTTGTGATTAGTATGACCATTTGAAGAACTTCTAGGTCAAAAACTATTGGAAGATGAAATTAAACTCATATATGTTAATTTACATAAATTTTTTTAAGGATTGGTAAACCATACTTTATGAATAATCTCTAATAAGTTGATTGTGTTTTTGTATTCACTATTTCCCACACCCTATAGGTTTTGCTCTAATTTGGACACGTTCATATAATAAAGTTGGTGGTGTTGATTAAAGATGATGTTTTATCTCTACTCAAATGATCTCCATGATTGGTTTAGTATTTCAAGATGTTTTTATGAGCAAATCATTTTAGGTTTATAGATTGGTCTCATTTGAAGATAGCAAGCATGTTTCCACCATTTTCAAGAACTTCATGCTTTGGTAGTGATTCCAAGGGATGATATGGGTTAATTACCATGTATATATTTCCCTTTTGGTCCCCTCCAATTTCAATTTCATTCTCTAAAGAAATATTTCATAGAGTTGTAGTCATAAGTGAGATGCAATCAGTTTGCTCCATAACTATCATTCACAATCAGCTAAGTGGATTGATTTAGGATATTTATCACATATATAGAGTGAAAAATAGTTTTAAAATGTTGATACATCTCATTGATACATAGACAAGTAACTGAGCTTCCCTGAATTGCATAAGGAATAAAGAACTATTGCAATCATGTGCAACATTTACACATTGTCACCATAGATGTGCACTTGCATGTTCTCTCATGAATTCATGTTGAAAAGGAAGTATTGACACTTGTTTAAAATCCTTTAAAATGTGAAGAGTGCATTTATAAGTATTGAGATAAGCCTAAAACTCATGAAAGGTAAAAAACAATGCACATTATCCACACTTCTATCCCCTAACTGTACATTAGAAAATGCCCACCTATAGGTGGCACCACAAAAAGTTGAGGAGTCATTTTGAAGTGTTGAAACAAGTGGTCAAAATATCCTTGGAATCCTAGTATGTTGAAAATATTATGGTAGACTCATTTGAAATTCTAGATTGCTATTGAAATGTGGAAGGTCACTCCCAAAGGCAATGACTATATTCAAGGATCAAGTCCCTAAAACATGAAAAATAAAGCACCTATCCATTTTGGAGAGGTCTTATGATAATGCCATGTTGAGTTTTGATCACTCCTAGTACACTCATCCTATAAACTTATCATAGGAACCCAACTTGTAAAAGTAAGAGAGTGGTTTAGTCATTTGGTTTTTTTGCTAGAGAAGCTCAAAAATGCACCTCTGACCACTAAATTCTAATAGTGCCATCTGTAGGATTTGAAACTCCAGGGTGGTCTAGATTCTCAAGGTTGTAGTCAGGCCTATTAGGTAGGGTTTAGGCCAAAAATCCAAATGGGAGGTAAATTTTAATTATAACTTTAAGAGAGAATTCAAATGGATTATAACGTGTTTTTAGGGTCATTTTAAATGTGACCAAGCTTTTGGAATGTAGAGAAGTCACATATAAGGCTACTTTTGGCTCAAAGACAAAATTAGGCCTATGTAAATGTAAGGAAAGGATCAAGTAAGAAACTTGAGATGCTCACATATCCTTTGAAACTTTACATGGAGATCTAGTAAGCTTGGAGGGGTTGATAAGGGTCTTGAACATCACTGTTGTGGAATTTGTTGGTAGTTATAACATAATAGCTTTATGAACAAAGCTTAAAAGCAAAAAGGACCTAAAACACTTGGAAATGACCTGATTGGGAAAATGAGGATGGAGAGTTATCCTAGTGGAACATAATGACCATGAAAGTGGATATAGGTTGTAGAGGATTCTTTAGGGCTCCTCCCCATAAAATTTTGTGCTAACCTATCTATATGGACAAGGTATAAAATTGGTTATTTTGACTATTTTATGAATTATGCAAGTTCTAAGTACTTTAAAATGATGAAATAAACTTTGGAGTGAATTTATGGACTTAATATAATTCCCTATGTTCATTTAATTCTTCATAACAAATCTTAGGTGCCTCAATAATAGCTCACATCTCAACTAGTCATAACTGGCATAATGCGCATGATAGTGAGAAGGGTGAACACTTCAAGTGGAAGCCTATTTAAAGTACACCTAAGAAATATAAGGCCATGTATGGCCATAAAACATTTAATTAAACCCATTTTATGGATTTTCATGAGAAATTAAATCCATTTTGGAAGCCAAGTGTGCAAGGTGTGTGAAAAAGGGAGTTTCTTTGGCTACAAGCAGTGATGTATCACTTTCAAAAGAATCCAGGTGATTAAGAATGCATCCAATTCATGAAAAATCATGTCCATAAACCTTTCCTCTCATTTCAGTCATTATATCTATCCCTATCTAGTATTTGGACATTATAAAAGGGGGAAATGATGAAGACAATTTTCTTGTATAGAATGAGAACTCTTACACCACATTTCATGAGTTATATAGTTTAAGAAGCCATTTTTCATATCATATCTTGCATGGTCTATCTCCTAATTTATTTTTATACACATGTCACTTCTCTTCTCAGCATGACAAGTGTTCAAGTGACCTTTGGACTTCTCTTTTCCCACTTCTCTCCCAAATTCTATAAGCAGTGACTTTTTGGGCTCTTTTTGGTAGCCTCCATTGGTTAATGGTGAAACCCTGGCCATTTTTGTATTTTAATGTCTCTTGAAGTAATAATAAATTTATTTTTCCTACTTACATGTTTCATAATTGAATCTTGTTACAATCTTGTTGATCTTGTCTAGTAGAAGATAGTCTTTTGTAGCATGTTGTCCTTGATTGTCCACCAAGCGTGTAGAATAGTAATTGTTACAAGTATTTTTTAGTGTTATTTATTAATTTTATAATATTTTTAGAAGTGTTTTATGATATTATTCTCTAAAATATCATCATTACCTCTCTTAATCATTAATATACCTCTTGAACCTAGCATATGAAGCATTGATGTAACAATATGTCTTGAGTTATGAGTTATGTGTGAAATAAGCTTTGATTTTCTCTAAGTAGTATAAGTATAGTAAAAAGGAGGAAAATAATTATTATTGAATCACCTTTTATATTTTATATTTGGTTTTTTTAACCCTTTTCATGTAAAGTTGATAAGTAAAGAAGTGTTCAAAGAGTGCATCAAGGGAACTAGCCCTTCTATAGATTCATCTCACCTATTGGTTACCCATAGCTTATAAGATGTTTCCATTGTGCCACTTGGATGAGGAGAGCTGAGACATCTCCTCAAGATTTTCAAATCCAAGTGATAATAGTTTTTGGTACACTCAGTGGGACTCTTCCTAGAATATTATCCAAGATTGGTGTTGATATTGGCATATTTATAATTGTAATAACATCTATATTCAGTACCTAGTGAATCCACTAAGTTTTCAAATCTTTGGTTAATAATCAGTCCTAATTTTCCATGCCAAAGGTGACCACTATTTTTTTTTCTAGAGGTATACCTTTTGAATTTGTGAAATTGCCTTGTTATTCTGTCAAGAGGTTGAGATTTGTGAATACTCATCTTTATAGAAGGAAGTTTGGCTTAAATAAACCAAGTAGAAGTCTCTTTTTTTATTAAACCCATAATACTCCCAATATACATTCCAATATGGTTATAAATCTACCTTTTGTAGCCTTCACTAGATATTCTCCTTCTAATCTTGACCAATATGACCAAATTTTTAGTAGCCATTAAAAGTGTTCCATGTTTTAGTGGAGAAGGTACTATTACTCCCATTGAAAACATTAGAAACATGGAGAATTTTTGAAATATCCATAATATCACTCAAGATAATTTAGCCATTATGATATTGGCATTGTCTTTCAAAGGGAAAGTTTTAGATTGGTATGAAACTCTACCTCATGCTTTCATTACTTCACGGGATGAACTATAAAATCAATTGTCTAAGAGGTTTGAAGAGAAAAGTGATTATTTATCATTAGCTAAGGAATTAAATATGATTAAGAGGGCTCCTAAATAGTTCATGAAATATTTTAATTCTATATTTCAAAAGACATGGGATATGATTCTAACCCTTGTGAGACCCACTCCAAATTATGCCTTCTTGTATTACCTAAAGGCATTGAATAGCGATATAGCCATGATGATCCAATCTATGGGTGGGAATACACTACTTGGTGCCTATGAGATAGCTATTAATTCTGATAATTATCTTATTCAAGCAAGAAAGATTGCTCCTAGACCACCAATGCCATTATTTCCTAATTTACAGTCTCTTAGTCAAATTGCACTAACTACCTTGGCTTCTTTGCCTAATATCCAAGTGAAGTCTACCCTTGACCCTACTAATGAGATTCATGAATTAAAGAGTTTAATTCAAATTTTTATTAGTGATTTGGTTTCTCTCAAAATAAAACATGCCTAGAATTATACGCCTTATTAGCCTTACAATTAGTTTGGACAAGAAAGTAGGCCTCATTGTAAAGGTAATGCTCAAGGACAAGGTCAAATAAGTCAAGCTATACCTTACCAAAGTTTAAATCCTAATGTACCATCTTATAGAGTTCTTTTTTCTATTCAAAACAATATTTTCCAAGATTAACCATGGTATCCTTCCTATGACCAAAATCAAGGCCAATTTGCATATACCAATGAAATGCCTAGTCAAGCCATGACAATGCAAAGTAGTCAAGTACCTCAAGTTCCTAATTTTTAGGTACCAATATAAAATGGAATGGAAAATGGAAAAACAAAACATTATTATACTCTTGTGAATCATTTAGAGGAAGAATTTTTTGCCATAAATCAGTTGGGAAGTTCAAACAATGTAAATGTTAGTGTATCCTCTAACAGTAGATCTAAGAAGAGGGTTGTTGAAGAGGCACAAGGGACAAATAAAGGACCTTTTTTGACTCCTCCATCACCCCAAATGGTAGGTGGGTCTAACTTAGATCCTAAGGTGTAGTAAAATCAAAAATTGTAGAATTCAAGACCAGCTCCTACACATCCATCTTTACATGCTACACCATAAGGTACTAGTGCTTCTAAAGAGCCATTCAAAATGAAAAATCCTTATATAAATTTTGTGGATAAAATTAATAATTCACACATTAATATTTAATTATGGGACTCATTTAAAATATTGGGGCAAAAGGATATTCTCCAAAAGGAATTGCTTAGACTAAGTAAACCACTTAGATCAACAAGGGGAAAAAATGTTGATTTGGTGAATGAAACTTAACCTATTGATGGAAAACTAAATAAAACTAATAAGACTCCTTTTTATCTATGCTTGATCATTGGTGATTGTTTACTTCACAATTGTATCATATATATTGGGGCTAGTACCTCAATCATGCCTATGTCAATAGTAGATAAAATAGGCATCAAGTATCAACCAATGGCTAAAGGAGTTCTAAAATTGGATAGGTCACCAGTAAAGACCTTGGGAGTAGTCAAAAATATATTTTAAATTACATTATTTTCCTACTTTCTCCATCTCTCATGATGTAGTTTTTGTAGATTCACCCCCATACATTTCTCATTGTTTATTAAGAGAGTTTACAGCCAAGATAGGTGGATACTTGGCAAAAAATTGGTCATACATGGTTTTCAAAACAAGGTTTGGTACCAAGGTAAAGATTGAATTGGATCCTCTTTGTCACAATAATTTAGATCCATACATTTCTAAAGTTACAAATATCAATTATACTATTCTTGATGAGGAAGAAATTCACATGGATCAATCTCCAACTTCTTTGCTTGAAGGAATTTATGATAAACATCTAAATGAATGGGTATTTGAACAATATTAACATGATACTTATAGATTCATATAACAATATAGTCTTAGAGTGTATTTTATTTATGAAGAAGGTTCTTTCATGCCAAATTTTATGAAGCCAAATGAGACTATGGATGGTATATGGAAAATATATTTCAATGGATCAAGAAGCATGGTTAGATCAGGTGGTGGAGAAATGGTAGTATCTCCATCCAAGGAAAGGTATAAATAGACTTTCATATTTCACTTTAGTTTTACCTGTAATGTAGTATAATATGAGGCTCTCATTCATGGCCTTGAGTGGGCTAAAAAAGAGGTGTGAAGGAATTACAATTTTATGCTGATAGTGAGTTGATTATGAATCAAGTGAGGGGTCAAAATATGAATAATAACTCTCTAATTAAATATCATAATCATAGAGTGTGGGACCTATTATAATATTTTAAATCTTTCAACATTCAATCTATACCAAGTGAATATAACAAACATGTTGATAGGCTAACAACCATTGGAACTTAGTTTGATGTTCCAAAGGGGATACGAGATGACAAGAACCAACCTTATATTAAAGTGATTATAAGGCCCTCTATACATGATAATGTCAATTATTATCAAGTATTTGATAGTGAACAAAAAATATCTCTTTTTATACAAGAGGAGGTTGAGTTTTCCTCAAAAAACCAGTCCAAACTAAAAATACAATATGGAGGGCAAATTATACAATTGAAGATAAAGAAGCTCCCTAAGGGCTCAGTCACACTTGAAAGTATTTTTAATGATGATGATAAGTTAAATAAGGAAAAAGTAATAATGAATAATAAATAATAAAACTATGAGAGAGTACAAATATTCAAAGATAAGTTGCTTGTTATTGAGGTGTGTACTAGATAAGAATGCTTTCATAGAATTATGTAAAAAAAATTCTGATATCTTTGCATGGGAATATAATGACTTAAAATGTTTTGATCCAAATATATCTCAACATACCATATAGCTATATGAGAACTATAATATTATCAATAAAAATAAAAGGCAAATCAATCCTAATATTGAGCCTCTTATGAGAAAGGAGCTTACAAAGTTGACTGAGTCTAAGATCATTTTTCCTATTAAGCATTCATCTTGGTTGGAAAACTTAGTCCTCGTAAGTAATAATAATGGGGAGATCATTTTATGTGTTTAATTTAGATATTTAAATAGATTTTCCTTGAAGGACCATTATCCTATTCCTTTCATGGAGCAAATTTTACAAGTTGTGGTAGGTAGTGGAAGGTTCTCACTCGATGGATATTCAAGATATAATCAGATTTTGGTAAAGGAAGGAGATCAATTCAAGACAAACTTTACCACCATATGGGGCACATATGATTATAGGAAAATGATTTTTGGTTTGTCTAATGTTGGGGCAACCTTAAAACATGTAATGGATATGGATTTTCAAGGCCTAATAAATGATATAGTGCTGGTGTATCTTGATGATATCATAGTCTTCTCCAAGGATGAAAAAGATCATTTGAATCATCTTAATAAGATTTATTATAAATTTAGAGATTTCAGAATCTATCTTAATAAAAATAAGTGTGTGTTTTATATTCATGAAGGCAAACTTTTGAGACACATTGTTTTAAAGAAAGCTCTATCCATAGATCCTAAAAGGGTGAGTGCAATCTTGGCATTGATTTTACCCAAACAAAAGAAAGGTTTGAAAAGATTATTTGGAAAAAATAATTTTCATAAGGAGTATTATTCCTGATTTTGATAATTTATTCAATCCTCTAACCTTTATGATAAGGAAAGATGAAGTGTTTACTTGGATAAGGAGAAAGAAAGAGAGTTTTGAAGATATCAAACAAGATATTGCTCAAGCTCTAATTTTTGCAAGTCCTAATTTCTCAAAGGATTTCAAATTATATATTTTTGGAAATGAAGAAGTAATATCTTCCATGCTCACTCAATCAAATGAATAAAATTTGGAGCAACCTATTTCCTTTTTTATTTAAGGATTGGAAGGCTATGAGGTAAGGTACACTTATGTAGAGAAGCAAGTACTTTCTATTGTTAAAAGCCTAAAGAAGTTTAGGAACATGTTATCTAACAAAAAGATTAATAAATTGGTACCTCATCATAATATCAAATACTTCATTTTGAGTAGATATTTGAATAAAAAAAGAGTTGGTTGGATTAAAAAATTAATGGAGTATGATGTAGAAATCAAGACAACCAAGCTAATGAAAGGGAAGGGATTATGTGAACACCTTGATTCAGATTTAAAATTTAAAAAATAAGCTATTTTAACCCTTCAAGATGATCCTATGAAAGCTTAATCCTCACCAGTGAGGAGTTAGACACAAGAAATGATCAATTTTCTTCAAACCAGTGAATGCCTATAAGGCCTAGATAGAGCCAAAATAAAGTACTTCAGATTACAATCTATTCCTTATGTACTTGTTGATGGTGTATTGTTTGGGAAATATTTATCAAGTGCATTTTTGAGATGTGTTGAATCATATTATGTTGAGAATATATTTTTTGAGTTTCATAATGGACCAATAGGTGGTCACTTTATTCTAAGGACCAAAGCTACCAAGATTATGAGAACTAGTTATTTTTGGCCTAGTTTGTTTAAATATACTCATGATTGGGTAAGGAAATGTAAAAAATGTGCTATATTTGATGGAAATAAAAATCTTTCAGCCTTACCTCTTCATCTAATACAAGTAAAACAACATTTTATCCAATGGGGTCTAGATTTCATAGGCTTAATCAACTCACCTTCTATCATTGGTCACGAGTGGGTGTTAGTTACCACTGATTACTTTAAAAGATGGATATAGGCTATAAATATCAATAAATCAAATGAAATTTTGGTATTGGATTTTTATGAAAGCATAGTGACAAGATTTGGGGCTCCCTGAACAATAATTTTAGACAATGCATTGACATTCCTTGGAACCAAGACAAGTGAGTGTGATTTGAAACATGGTATTTATCTTAGTACTTCCTCCAACTATCATTCAAAATGGAATGGACTAGTTGATTCCATTAATAAGAATATAATTAGGTTTATCAAGAGGATAATGGATGAGACCTATAGAACTTGGCATTTTAAATTAAAGATAGCTCTTTGCAATGATATAATCACCCCCAAGAGATCCATTTAAAACTCACCATATACACTCATTTATGGAAGAGGGGATACATTTCTTATTTCACTTGAATTACTAGATTTGGATCTCACTTACTAGTTGGAGTTGATGGAAAATGAAAGCATGGACGTCATATTATATTAGTTGATGGAGTTTGAAGAAATAAGGGATCATGCTATGCACACTATGAGAGCTCACCAAGATCAAAAAAAGAGATATTTTGATAATAAATCCATGCAAATAATATTCCAAGAATGAGACATTGTTCTAATGTGGGATGAAGATAGGGCTAAGCCTAGAAAACACACAAAGTTTGATGCTTTGTGGAGTGGCCCTTATGTCATCACTCAATGCAAGTAACATAATGATTTCTAAATCTCAAAGTTGTATGGAGAGGATATTCATATCCCAGTCAATGTTATCTATCTTAAACATTTATACTAAAGTCATCCTCTCTCTTTGTACATAGCTGCTATTTTTCTTATTTTCTGTAAGTTCTTGTGCACATGTGTGAGTCTTGTTGGTGTCTTACTTTGTTTTGTGTTGTGTGGTGTGGTGTGGTTGTTTTGTGTATTTTTTTACAAACTAATTACTAGTTTTATTCAATAATTCATTGAATCCCTAGCCCATGGATAGGATAAGGCTACTGATCTTTTGTATAGTAGGCATTCTACCCCTATGAGTCACCATTTTGTTGACCAAATTTGATTTTATAGGTCAAATTAGGACCCCTATAGGTAAAAAATTGATCTTTTTATGTTTCTAAGGGTCTAATATTTTGTAAAAGGGTGTGTTATAGTCCATTGTATGTAATTTAATGCCATTTTAGCCGTGTTCATGGTATTTTTAGTCTATATGTCATTTTGAGTTACTAGCCATTGAGGGGTTATATATGCAAGTGACATAGTTTTCAAGGTGTTCAAGTTTTTTAGTTCTCCTTAAAACATCCAAGAGGTCAGATTACCTATCAATAATTTCAGTCCCATCTGAAACATGTAGGTTATCTAATTGAAGATCAAGAAATCAACTGAAAAAAGGAAGATTTTGGCACTTATACAACACATAAGAGAGTGTGACACATGGGAGAAGGTTTTAAGATGACTATTAATCTTACTCATACTCATATTAGTGATTGAAACTATTTTTAAGTGTTAAAAATGGTCCAAAACCATTCTACTTCCTCTTCACCCTTCTAGACACACATAACCAATAACCAAGTTTATGCTTAGTATGACCATTTGAAGAACTTCTAAGTAAAAAAAAATTTGGAGGTGAAATTAAAGTTAGATATATTCATTTAAATAAAAAAAATTCAAGGATTTCTCAACCATGCTTTATTAATCATCTCTAATAATTTGACTATGTTATTCTGCTCACTATTTTCCATACCCTATAGGTTTTACTCTAATTTGGATAAGGCCATACAATATAATTGGTGGTTTTGATTCTAGATGATTTTGGCTCTCTCATAAAATTATATCCATGATTTATTTAGTGTTTCAATATTTTTTATAAGAAAATCATCTCAGGTTTGTAGATTGGTCTCATTTGAAGATAACAAGCATGTTTCTACCATTTTCAAGATCTTCATGCTTTGGTAGTGATTCCAAGGGATGATATGGGTTGATTACCATGTTTTCAATTCCATATTTCTCCCTTCACCTTTTAATTTCATTCTCCAAAGCAATATTTTATAGAGTTTCAGTCACAAGTGAGATGCAATCAGTTTGCTCCATGATTGTCATGCATAGTCAACTAAGTGGGTTATTTTAGGATATTTACATCCATGGAGTGATAGAGAGTTTAAAAATGTTGATACATATCATTGATACATAGACAAGCAACTGAGCTTCCCAAAATTACATAGGGAAGAAAGAACTATTGTAATCATATGTAACATTTACACATAGTCACCATAGATATGTAGCTACAGGTGCTCTCATGGAGGAAATCATGTTAAAAAGGAAGTATTGACACTTGCTTCAAA
Source organism: Torreya grandis (assembly GCA_037957365.1). Classification (NCBI taxonomy): domain Eukaryota; kingdom Viridiplantae; phylum Streptophyta; class Pinopsida; order Cupressales; family Taxaceae; genus Torreya; species Torreya grandis. The sequence continues at coordinate 3,863,665 of JARHVA010000069.1, forward strand.
TCCTTTAAAGTGTGAAGAGTGAATTTGGAGGTATTTAGATAAGCCTAGAACTCATGAGAGGTAAAAAAAATGCACATTGTCCACACTTCTACCCACTACCTGTACATTAGAAAATGCCCACCTATAGGTGGTACCATAGAATGCTGAGGAGTCATTTTGAGCATTGAAGAAACTGGTGAAACTCTCCTTGTAATCCTAGTATGTTGAAGATATTATGGTAGACTCATTTGAAATTATATATTTTTAGTTAAAGGTGGAATGTCACTCCTAAAGGCAATGCCTATATTCAGGGATCAAGTCCTTCAAACATGCAAAATAGAGCACCTAGCCCTTTTGGAAAGGTCTTATGATAATGCCATGTTGAGTTTTGATCACTCCTAGTGTAATCATCCTATAACCCTATCATAGGAACCCAACTTACAAAAGTAAGAGAGTGTTTTATTCATTTGGTTTTCTTTCTAGAAAAGCTCAAATATACACCTCTAACCACTAAATTTTGATAGTGCCATCTACAAGATTTGAAACTCTAGGGTGTTCTAGATCCTCAAGATTGCAATTAGGTCTTTTAGATAAATTTTAGGCCTATAATCCAAATGAGAGGTAAATTTAAATTATAATTATATGATATCATTCTAATGAATTATAACATGTTTGTAGGGTCATTTTAGATGTGACCAGCCTTGTGGAATGTAGAGAAGTCATAAAGAAGGCCACTTTTGGCTCAAAGACAACATTATGCCTATGTAAATGGAAAGAAAGGATTAATTAAGGAACTTGAGATGTTCACATCTTATTTGACACTCTTCATGGAGATCCAATAATCTTGGAGGGGTTGACAGGGGTCTTAAACATCACTCTTGTGGAATTTGTTGGTAGTTCTAACCTCATAACTTTATGAACAAAGCTTAAGAGCTAAACAGACCTAAAACCCTTGTAAACCCTTAGAAATGACCTGATTATGAAAATTAGGATGGATTATATCTCAATGAACTATAATGACCATGAAAGTGGATAGTAGTTTTAGAGGACTCTTCAAGGCTCCTCCCCATCAACTTTTGTGCTGACTTATCTATATGGACGTGGTATATAATTGGTTATTTTGTCTATTTTTTGCATTGCAAAAGTTATAATGAATTTAAAAATATGAAATAAACTTTGGGAATAATTTAGGGACTTAATATAATTATATATTTCAATTTCATTCTTCATAAAAACCCTTAGGTGCCTCAACAAGAGCTCTCACCTCAGCCAGTTAGAATTGACATAATGAACATGATAGTGAGAAGGATGAACACTTCAAGTGGAAGCATATTTAAAGATAAACTAAGAAATATAAGGTGATGGATGGAATTTAAACATGTAATTAACCCCATTTTATGTATTTTCATGAGAAATTGAAGCCATTTTGGAAGCCAAATGTGCAAGGTGTGTGAAAAAGGTAGTTTCCTAGACTACAGGTAGTGATGGCTCACTTTCAAAGGAATATAGGTGATTAGGAATCCAACCAATTCATGTAAAAACATTTACATAACCCCTCTCTCTTATTTAAATCATTATATCTATCCCTAGTTAGTTTTGTGACGTTCCAAAAGGGGAAAATGATGAAGACAATTTTATTATCTAGAATGAGAAATCCTATGCCACATTTCATGAGTTGCATAGTTTGGGAATCCATTTGCCTTATCATACCTTACATTTTATATCTAATAATTCATTTTTATGAACATGTAACTCCTACTCTTAGCATGACAAGTGTTCAAGTGACCTTTGGACTCCTCTTTTCCCACTTCTCTCCCAAATTCTATAAATAGTGACTTTTTGGGATCTTTTTGGTAGCCTCCATTGGTTAATGTTGAAACCCTTGAAATTTTTGTATTTGAATTTCTATTTAATAAATAAAAAATTGATTTTTTCATACTTACATGCTACATAATTGAGTCTTGTTACAATCTTGTTGATCTTGTCTAGTAGAAGATAGTCTTTTCTAGCATGTTGTCCTTGATTGTCCACCAAGTATGCAAAAGTGTAATTATTACAGGTCTTTTTTAATGTTATTTATTAATTGTATAATATTTTTACACTTATTTTATGATTTTATTATCTAAAATATAATAATTATCCCTCTTAATCATCAATATACCTCTTGAACCTAGCATATGAAGTATTGATGTAACAATCTGTCTTGAGTTGTGAGTTACATGTGAAAGAAGCTTTGATTTGGTCAAAGTAGTATGATTTTATTAAATAGGAGGAAAATAATTATTGATGCATCACCTTTTGATTTTTTTAGTTTTTTCTCTTAACCCTTGTCATGTAAAGTTGATAAATAAAGAAGTGCTTAAAGAGTGCATCAAGGGAACTAGCCCTTTTAGAGATTCATCTCACCTATTGGTTATCCAAAGCTTGTGAGATGTTTCCATTGTGCCTCTTGGATGAGGAGAGATAATAAATATCCTCAAAGGGTTAAAATACAAGTGAAAATAGTAAATAATAGATTAAAAATTAAGGAAAACTTAAAAGAAGAATATTACTATTTAAACTATGTAAGGAAAACTTGTAAATTTATCATTCATATACATTACCTTTATTTATAGACTTGACAAGAAACACCCCTTTAATTCTTAGACTTACATTTTCATGCTACCAATAAAATAAATCTTGGATCAAACAGTCTGACAAGCTTCATGTACTTCAATAAACCTCCTAGTATACTCCTCAACCTGTTTTGGAGGACACACATTAGTATGGGCCCATTGGAATTCAAAGATGGATATCTAATGTGATCATTGTTTAGGCCACTGAAGGATATATGCACACACAATATAAATGACCTAGGAGTAGATAAATTTTTATTTTTAAAAATTATATCTTTGTAGATGTATATTTTATCATCCTTCAATAGTTGTCAATCTTTAAAAAACCTATATTTTTTAAAGGAAAAACACTTGTAATAAATGGAATAAGATAGAGTTATTTGTAAATGAAACATATTTGTTGATATTTATGATTTCATGTCATAAATCAAAACCTTTGAAAATAATACAATAATAAACTATAAAATCATGGATTTCCCTCATCTAAACATGTGGCCTGAATCCATGTGTTACATTAATGAAGAAATGAGGAGCTTCAAGTGTGTGGTGGGGGGCAAGTAGTCTCATAAAGAAATGCCTCTGATGTAATAAATAAATAAATAACTCAATGAGGGCAGCCAAGTGGTAAATTTGTTTGAGAGGAAAAGGAAAAATCATGAATTTTATGGACCTCACAATAAATATTATTCAAAAAATATTTAAGACTAAAAAAGTGTTGTTAAAAATTTAAATACATGACAAACAATATTAGGTACAACCTATTCATCCAAAAATTATGGGTAAAAATAAATTACGAGCTTATAAAAATATTCAAACTATCATATGACTTAAGAGAGAGTCCTATAAAAATAGCAACACAAAAAAATGTTTCACATGACCATAGATGGATAAAACCAGTAAATATTAAAAGACCATTAAGTTAAATAATAAGATAAATAAATATAGATGTGGGTAGATCCTAGTCACATTTTTTAGCACCCCACCTATAATTAGGTAGGTCCTCACCTTCTAAAATGTGGTTCCAACTAGCATATGCATTATTTATCTCCACCTAGGCATCATTCTATGAAGTGTTTTGATTTTTATGGGGAGAAATGGATAAGTCCCATAGCAAGAACTTATCATGGGAAGGTGGATGACCCCACCCACTACACTATGTAAATGGATGTGGAAAACTTCATGGTGGTGACCATCATGCATCATTGTGATAATGTTGATAAGATTAATTTTCATGATGGCCCCACCCTTATTGACCCCCACCATGTGGCAATGAAGAGAATGGAACATGGGACATGGTGCAAGATGCATTTTAGTAATGGTTTGATAGAGTATGGAGATGATCTATCTTTGAGGCCAATTTTTAGGCTTTAAATAGAATCATCATAAACATATTTGATATAACCATAGCTTCATTATATGTAAAAAATGTATGCCAGCTATAATGTTAGAAAAAATAGTTAAATTTATTTATTTACAAATAAAAATTAGTATTTGGACCCATAAAGTATGTCAAATGTATGTGAAATTTTTAGGTAATAAATGCCAATTCCTTGGTAAAACAATCTATCATGTTTATGGATTTGTCTAAATAGATTTTTAAAATCATAGATGCATGTCCAGACCTATTGACTTTTAATACAAAACTAGGACAAATGTTTCACATTCTTTATTTGGTTACAAAAATGACACATGGGATTAGGAACTTCTAATTTTAAGGGGTGATCTACCAAGGGAAAGCCATAATAAAACAAAAACCAAGAAAATTTACCAAACTTGGGCTCAAGTATATTATTCTATATGCTATCAAACCTGCTACCTAAAAATCAAGAAAAATATTGAATAAACCATCATTGGTTAAGATTTTAAAACATGGGTAGTTGAGGATAAATACATCCACATCCATTTATGATGGTATAATTGAATAAAGAGGTTTAAAAAAACTAATTCTAGTCTTTTTTCCATGACTAGAGTGAATTCAACCCATTTTATGCAAAACTTATAAATGTACAACTTCAATAATTTCATGAAAGGATTCATAATTATCATTTTGGGAGTGTAATTTGGCATTGGATTCAATAAAAGTTATCAAATAATGACTGGATCTAGAGAGTAAATATGAAATAGTGTGAATGCCTCACTTGAATAATCTAATGACATAGACCCATAGTAATTTGGCAAAAAGAACACCATGAAAATTGATAATAAATTGCTACCATAAGGAGTGTTACATGATATAAATCACATCAATAAATACATTTCCATTCCACAAAAGGCAATGGCTGATATATTGTGTCTAGGCTTTGTAAATACTCTTAGCCATAAAAATCCCCACAATTTTAACATTAACTCAAGTGATGAGTAGCATATGAAATTCTAAGTATTTACATGCATATGTGTCATAAGGACTCCCAAAAACTATACAATACCTTAGTATAATATTTCAAGAATAATTTTATTCTATAGATTGGGTTATCCCTTTATCACACAAAGATTTCCTTGATTATTGACATCAAAAAAAACCATACCACCAAGTTCTCTTAGAAAGCAATGGTATTCCCATGACACACAATGAAAACTTATACCATTTTCATGATTGTCCCATAATAAGTCTCTAATAATATTTTAAATCTTCAAATAGGAGGCCTTATAAGGCATCCAACACAATAAATACCAAAAATGGCCTTTATTGAGAACTTTGGAGTAGCTTTGAAACTTATACTAGCCAGAAATGGTGGTTTGGTAATCTAGTAAGAATTATTTTTTGTACCCTATTTATGACATACTTCCATAACTTGGAATGGGAAATTTTAAAGGTCAAATGGATCCAAAGATAATGAAAAATTTCAATATCTTCTATTGATTTCAAAGAAAATTCATAAGGCCATAAATGAAGGGGAGTAAAATATTGTTTGCATGATTATGTTTTCCTCCATTCAATGTTGAAGCCAAAGGCTAAACATAAATCATTCCCACAATGTATAACATTTATAATATTTTATTCTTCAATTTAAGTGAGAAATTCATCATAAAATAAAAATTACCATCCACACACCATTGGGAATCCTTAAAATGAATGGAGATTCCTCTAAAAATCCCACAAAAAACAACACTATTAATAATATATCCAAACCCATAAATAATAAGCTCATAAAGAGTGGAGGAAAGAGGACATCCCTAGTCAATAAATAAAAAAAATGTAGATTTCTCAAATGCACATCATTAATAGATAAACAAGTTGAAGCATTTGCCCAACCCCTACCATTTACAATATACTAAGGATGAATGACAATTATACAAGACAATAATCCTTTTTTAAATTTATCTTAATTAAAATGGCTTGTTGTTTTGACTTGTGGGACCATTCCATCATTTTCCAAATACAATTATATTCTCTTTACTGTGTATATGTTTTTGATACAACTTGTTTTCCCAAAGCCTAACAATTAGCAAGAGAAAATTATGAATCTGTATTGCCAAATTTCTAAAATGATCTTACAAGGAAAATTTATCAACATGAAGGGTGTCCAACCACAAATCATTTGGGATCACCAACCTTATACATGATTTGATATTCCCATTATTGATACTTTTTCCTAAAAAAATTATTTGAAAGGATTCCAACTAAACATGATAGAAATAATCACCAATGGTATCCCAAATATTTTTAAAAATTCATATGAAAATCCATCATGACTAGGTGCTTTGTCATTTTCTATATTTATGACAACTTCATTAATATCAT